>JAJJWW010004186.1:0-66987 GCA_023531295.1 Papaver armeniacum
TCATCGTTGTCCTTTGCTAGGGTTGCTGAGTCATCCGTCCGAAAATCCAATTAAAAAACGACGCGTAGCACACGACTTCATCAAATCCTTCTCCGATTAATTAAAGCGACTACTAATTTCCCCCAGTCCGAGTAAAAAATAATAGTAGTTGAGTGTAGAGAGAAGAGGAGGAAGAAGAAGAAGAAACACAAATTGAAATTTGAGTTGATTGATATTTTGTTTGGAAGAATGGATTCTCAGAGACCAGGAGGAGCACCTCGACCTCCTCAAGGCGGTGGTGCCGATGCTGGAGATGCATCTTTCATTCTCACTGTTCTAATTGCTCTCGTCGCAATCGCTGCTCTGGTATGTGTTTTCTCTTTCACTCGCTCTATTTTTATGTTGGAGCAGTTTCTTATGTTTCGATTCTCAAGTTTATTTGTTTGATTTCGATTTTTATGATTTTAGTCCCTCAATGATGATGATGATTCTTTTTGTAGATTATGTTTGTATTTCTGTAGTTTTTGAGTAGATTAGGTTTTCGATCGAAACTGTTTTTCACTTCTTTGACTTCCGATGAGCCTTAGATTAGGTATATTAGGGTTTTTCTCTTTCACTCACTCTATAGTAGATTTCTATGTTAGAACAGTTTCTTATGCTTCGATTCTCAAGTTTATTTGTTTGATTTCGATTTTTATGATTTTATTCCCTCAATGTTGATTTTAATGATGATGATGATACATTTTGTAGATTATGTTTGTATTTCTGTAGTTTTTGAATAGATTAGGTATTTGACTGAAACTGTTTTTTACTTCTTTGACTTCGGATGAGCCTTAGTTTTGAAATTGAAACACACGGATTAGGTATATTAGGTTATGATCTAAGTCATAGTATGTACTAATCTGTGTGCAGGACTCATCAGGTGAGTATGATTAGGTTCAATGTTAGTACTGGGATTTAAAGTGAAGGATTATGGAGAGGATGCTATTAGCCAACATGTAGCAGTTATATTAAAAGGAAATTTATCCTTCATTTCTCAGTAGTTTACTTGAGCTTTAAAAAGGCTGTTATTGCGTCATTTCAGTTATGAAGTATGTGTGAAGGGCAAGGAAAATGAATCATAATATGAGGTCAATGAATGCTTATATGGTTAGGCAGTGACTAATGAATCTTGCTCACAATTCTAAGTTCATATGATTGTGCCTATTTATATTTCGTACTTGGGTTGTTCTCTTACATCTATGCTACTGTAAGCTAATGTTATTGCGGCTATGTTGGCATACTTTAGTGAAGTACATGTCATCTTGTATCATTTTGTGTTTTAACCAAGTGCAATTTGTGTTTGACAGATATTGGTTCCAGCATCATTGTCAGCATCAAACAGCACTTTCTCCATTTTACATCAAGTCCCGGAAGGTCATGTTGGTGTGTACTGGAGAGGGGGTGCCCTTCTCAAAACAATTTCAGATCCAGGTATGGGTTCTTGTACACTATTGTTTACCACTTGCACTGGGTACACTGTGGTTGCAAGAATATTAATTTGCTCGCATGAACTTGTTTGAGTTCTCCAGGTTTTCATGTAAAGATGCCATTGATAACTCAGTTTGAGCCCATCCAGGTGACGCTGCAGACAGATGAGGTGAATGTCCTCCGAGCTTTAAAACTTGCAATGATGAAATTGGATAATCAGAATCATGCCTAATCATCTTGTTTAGTAAAACTGACAGCAAGAAACTTTAAACCCTGGATGTTTAGTTGTTTTGCGACTTGAGTTGAGTGATATAAGATATTGAGGTGTATTGGTCAGATAAGTGACTTGTGTCACCATTATAGTTTATCTATTGTTGGGTTGAGGTTAGCGGGTGGGATACTTTTCATATCCTTCACTAATCCGTCGATCTTAATTACCAGCAGCTCAATGTATTCCAAGTGGGCAAATACCTAGCCAGCATATTTTGCACTTTGGTGATTTGATTTGAATTCCATGTCTCTGGCCAAGACTAGTTATAATTGAAGTCTATGAATGGAATTAAATAATCGTATTTCTACTTGTTTCCTAAAAGATTTCTTTTCCCAATTCTGCAGGTCAAGGATATACCCTGTGGTACAAAAGGTGGTGTGATGATCCACTTTGAAAAGATCGAGGTAAACCATTGAACATTTGTTTTTCTGTCTCTGCCAATCCGTTGAAGCTTTTAGTGTTAGCTGTTATTTCCGGCCTTTCTTCAGTTTGAGGTTTGTCTTATGTGTTTCCTTGTTTCCTCTGTAGGTTGTCAATCGTCTTCGTAAGGACTATGTGTACGAGACTCTGCTCAACTACGGAGTGCAGTATGATAAAACATGGATTTATGATAAGATACACCACGAGATCAATCAGTTCTGCAGTGCCCAATCCCTTCAGCAAGTTTACATTGACAAGTTTGATCAGGCAAGTATATTAAACTACGCTCTTGTTACCACCACATATGATAAACCTAGACCAAGTAAGCGCTCTCATACTAAATAAAGGCAAACGCTTCTTAAAGTATATAATAATATGTATAAATAAGAAGTTCTCAACCTAATAAAAGAAAACTATGAAGTTCATACATAATACAAGGAACAATTAGACTAAGCATATGGCATACTGATGCTTCCTATTCTACACAAGAGCTTTTAAATATACTATCCACTAATATCTGCTTCATTCATATCGTCATGTAGGCAGTCATCGTCATCATGATCATCATGCCACATAAATTAGGTCCATTAGTATTTAGTTAGAAAACGTTAAACAGGCCCTACTGGGCTTCATAGGCCAGCTTTTTATTTTCTAATATAAACCAATTCGTAAAGCGGCGCTCTAGAAGCGCCTAGGACCTGAAGCGCAAAAAAGCGCCCAAAAGCGCGCCCCACAAACGCCTTTTGAAACCATGCCTAGACCCATTATGCAGAGTAGTTTGCTTGACTTTCAACCCCTTGATAGCATGACAAAATATAATGGATTGAGGGAACTGTATAGTTGCTAAGACATCATATTGTATGTTCTCTTTTCTATCTATCTCCCATGAACCGAGTAAAACAATATTTCTGATGGTGGAATTTTCAGATTGATGAAAGAATGAAAGAAGCTCTGCAGGTTGACTGCACACAGTATGCCCCAGGCATTGAAATTCTAAGTGTGCGTGTCACTAAACCCACTATCCCACAGTCTATAAGGCGCAACTTTGAGCAAATGGAGGAGGAGCACACCAAGGTAATTTTTTGCTGACCTTAAATATAGTGGAGAACTTAAAGAATAAGGAGTAGGCTTCCCCTCACTTGTCATACCCTGCGAATCTACATATTAGGAAAACTTCCCCATAGAAAATCCTAAATTCTTAAAAGCCTTATCCAGTTGCTTTTGCATAATATCATTAATTATAAGTAGCTTTACATAATTCAAAGTGTACTCTAAACAATCAACTTTTTCATCACTTGAACAAGTCATTCCTAGTGTGTTTGTCTGTTTCTCTTAGTTAATAATAATAGGGTGTTTCTTCTTTGATTGAAAGAACTCATATGCAGACATTTTATTTTTTTGCCATAAACATTATATTGTTTTCTCCTAAAAGTTAGATGGAAAGTAAGAAGTATCAGCTTGAGTGTACCTGCATTTATACTACCTTGTTCGCACAAGGCAAGGCTAAAACATTAATAAATCCTTAATGTGTAGCTACTAAGGGTAAGGCTTGCAGAAGCCCATGCTCAAAGGCTACCTTGCTGATTTTTTCTAACAGTTAACCAGTGTTCTTTTTAGGTCTTAATTGCTGTTGAAAAACAAAAGGTAGCTGAAAAAGAAGCCGAGACACAGAAAAAGATCGCCTTAGCAGACGCCGAGAAGAATTCGCAGGTTAGCAAGATCCGCATGGAACAGATGTTGACTGAGAAAACTAGTGCCATGCAGCAAGAGGAGATTGACAATCATATGTACCTGGCCCGTGAGAAAAGTTTAGCTGATGCTGACTACTATAAGTAACTTTCTAATCTTCAGACTGTTCAATTTGGCTCTACCATTCCATAAAAAACCAGGTGTATGCATATCTACTAGATCTAATGGCTGATCTGCATTTGCTTCTCTTGTTTTTTTCTTCTCCAGAGTGATTAAAGAAGCCGAAGCAAACAAATTGAAGCTGACACCGGAGTTCCTTGAACTCAAGTTTATTCAAGCCATTGCCAACAATTCTAAGATCTTTTTCGGAGACAAGGTCTAATAAATTACTTCTTATATTTACCTTTTTCTGAATTATATCTTCTTTTGTCATTAATTCCATTACTTCTCATATTGCCAATCTAAAGTACTAACAAATAATAATTGTTGTTGCAGGTACCCAATATGATATTGGATCAAAGACTTCTGGGGAACTTCTTAAACAATGCTGGGAATAGACAGATGGCAGACATCTAGGCTGTTTTCTAGATTGTTGTTATAGGAAAGCTGAATGGTACAGAGGAAAGAATTTCCGTCAGGGAGAAATGGATATTTTTGAGATGTGTATAAGCCAAAATATTTAGTCTTTTTTAACCTTTTAACCAAACCCAACTAATCATTTTAGCAGTTTGCATGTGCTGTAAAAGTTTCAAATTTCTGTCAAAACGATCTGAAGTTCACTTTGGAATTTCTTGCCACTTGATCTCTTTTCCACTGCTATCAAGCTCTTTTGTTCCTTGACATGTTTGATTTTCTGGGTTTTTAGGTATCTCTACCTGTTTGATAATGAGTGAGATTTTTCATGCTAAAAATTTTGATACTGAGAATTGACTTTTTAAGTGTAAAACACCAAAGCCCTTCACGTTTTTGACAAAATGCTTAATTTATTTACCCAGCAGTTTGCTTAAAACAAGCAGCCTCGATTGTTGTTGGTTCCAGTTACGGCCCAATCCTGGGTTGCATTCAGCCATTGGTTAAGGGATCTTTGTTGTGGCCACTCCACAAACTCAAAATATATAACCAATTTTGCTTAGTCCCCAAGAAACTCCTTTAAAAATACAGAGCGAAAAACAAAAAGAGAAATTTCTGTAAAGAGTATAGTAATCGGAAGAAACACAAATTTTCCGCAGAATTGAAAATTTCTCAGGTCAGCCGAGTAACAGGAGTTGATTGATATTGTTTGGAAGACATGGATTCTCAGAGACCAGGAGGAGCACCTCGACCTCCTCAGGGCAGCGATGCTGGAGATACATCTGTCATTCTCACTGTTCTAATTGCTTCCATCGCAATTGCTGCTCTGGTTTTTCTCTTAAACTCACTCTAAAATTATCAGCAGCTGTACATTATACCATGTTTTTGCTCACAATTCAAATATTAAATCTTAAGTTATATGTCTGCGCCTGTTTATATTTGTTACTTCAGTTATGTCTAGCAACAACACTTTGTAAGCTTACGATATTGCGGCAATGTAAAATTATGTAGGCATACGTAATTAGGCTTCTGGACCCTTGTTAGTTCTTACCTTTAGTGAAGTAGGTGCGATTTTGTGCCGTTTACTGTTTTAACCAAGTGCAGTTGGTGTTACACAGATATTGATTCCAGCATCATTGGCAGCATCAAACAGCACTTTCTCCATTTTACATCAGGTCCCCGAAGGTCATGTTGGGGTATACTGGAGAGGGGGTGCCCTTCTCAAAACAATTACTGATCCAGGTAACAATAATTGTTTACCACTTTCACTGCGTACACTGTGGTTGCAAGAATATTAATTTGCTCGTTTCAACAGGTTTTCATTTGAAGATGCCCTTTATAACTCAATATGAGCCCATCCAGGTGACCCTTCAGACAGATCAGGTGAAGGATATTCCATGTGGTACAAAGGGTGGTGTTATGATATACTTCGAAAAGATCGAGGTACTTACTGAACATCAATTGTTTTTTTTTTTGTCTCCGCGAATCTTTTAGTGTTAGCTGTCAATTCTGGCTGTTCTCCATAGTTAAGAGATTTCTCATATGTGTTTCCTCTGTATAGGTTGTTAATCGTCTTCGTAAGGACTATGTGTACGAGACTCTGCTCAACTACGGCGTGCAGTATGACAAACTATGGATTTATGATAAGATTCACCACGAAATCAATCAGTTCTGCAGTGCTCAATCCCTTCACCAAGTTTACATTGACAAGTTTGATCAGGCAAGTAGACATATTAAACAACTATCTTGTCATCATATCATATGTTCTCTATTTTGTTAATCTGACATGAAGGATTGAAAATTTTCAGATAGATGAAAAAATGAAAGAAGCTCTGCAGGTTGACTGCACACAGTATGCCCCAGGCATTGAAATTCTAAGTGTGCGTGTCACTAAACCCACTATCCCACCATCTATAAGGCGCAATTTTGAGCTAATGGAGGAGGAGCACTCCAAGGTAAAAAACATTGTTTCTTAATCGTTTTAGCATATTATGTCTTTGAGCAATTTACTTAACAACTTGCCGGTGTTCTGTTTAGGTGTTAATTGCTGTTGAGCAACAAGCGGTAGCTGAAAAAGAAGCCGAGACGCAGAGAAAGATCGCTTTAGCGGATGCCGAGAAGCGTTCGCAGGTTAGCAAGATTCACATGGAACAGATGCTGAGCGAGAAAGCTAGTGCCCAGAGGCAAGAGGAAATTGATAATCAAATGTACTTGGCCCGTGAGAAAAGCTTGGCAGATGCCGACTACTATAAGTAAATTCCTGATCTTGTGCCTGTTCAATTTGGTTCTAGCTAGTATTCCTAAAGATCCAGGTGCATATCTACTACTAGACATTACTGATTCGCATTTTCTTTTTCGTCAGAGTGATAAAAGAAGCCGAAGCAAACAAGCTGAAGCTTACACCCGAGTTCCTGGAGCTCAAGTTTATTCAAGCCATTGCAAACAACTCTAAAATCTTCTTCGGAGATAAGGTCTGACTAATTACTGTTTGCGTTTTTTCTTAATTATATCTTCTCCTATCACTAGTTCAATTAATTCTGATATTAATGTGAGTCTAAAAAGTAAAGGAAAATTCGTTGTTGCAGGTACCTAATATGGTGTTAGATCAAAGGCTCTTCGGGAACTTTTTGAACAACGCCGGAAACAGGCAGATTCCAGACCTCTAAGCTATTTTTTTTTTTCTTCAGATTTTTGTTAATAGGAAAGCTGAATCTTACAGCAGATTTTTTCTTCAGATTTTTCTTCAGCAGCCGAAGATGAATTACATCATATCCAAAAAAAATTAAAAAATTCTAAATTACAAAACTCAGCTGTGGACCTGAAGGACTAGAGATCCCAAGTTACACAAACATCAAGTTAACAACAATTTCACATCCAGTATCAAAGCTATAATGATAATCATAAAGTAAAAACAAAAACACGAGACATACATTGGATTTCTCCATGAGAGGAGCGGCAACTTCACTGACTATCCATGAAACCATAAAAGTGAAAGCAAAAAAGACCACACAAGCAATTTGAGCACAACATCTACTGATGTTTGATACAACTTCTCGGCAAGCTTCATAAAATAGGACCGCAAGGAATTCACAACTAATTACCTTGTCCCTCTGTGTGGTTAAGAGGTGTCCAATGCAACTCTTATAGAGGATTCTGTTGCCCTGAATTGAAGGTTACAAGTCGCTGACCGATAGATTTAAAAAGTGATTTCATGGTCTGTTTCCCGATGAAAACCTCGACCACCACCATATATCCACGGAGACATAAAGTACAGCATTTCATCTACCACCATGAAGCTTTGAGCTGTTACATCTACATCAGCCAACACTTTCTTATGAGACTATCATATAGTACAGTTTCATCAGGATATTCCATATGTTATCACAATACTCTAAAAGTTAGCATAGGTACTAACACACACGATTCTCATCAGAAACCTCCTAACAGAGGTTTTTATAAGTTCACAACAACCCAGAAAATCTCGAAAATGTGAACTATATTGAGAATGTTACTGGCCACAAATACAAAGAGAGCTTGATTGCAGTCTAAATAAGCTAATAAACTTACGAAACCAAACAACAAACCACAGGTATACCTTTCCTAAAATGTCAGTTCCGTCTGTTTCACAACTGAAATTCTGTCATTTAACATACAAGTTATAGATAAACCAAGAGTTGGGAGAATTCATAAAACAACTATGCCATGCACATATATACTTTTGCTGTCATCAATCAATATATTAGCAACAAAGCCAGTGGTACAGACACAATTTTCATTTTGGGGAAACTAAAACAAGTTGAACAGACCCAACAAGGGAAAGCGTGACTAATGTAAACTAAAATTTGTAAATTTTAGGCATGTTTGCATCTCTTTAATTTGATTAAAATAGTAAATTGCTAACTAAGGTTTACCTTCGATAGTATCAGGAGCTTCCTGCTCATACTTGATGACCAACTTTTCCAAGAAAGACTCCTTGCCCATTTCCAAAATTGTATACAAGGATAAACTATCCTTCACCAGACCCTTGGCTGTTAAATTCGGTGAACACAAACCCTCGTTATAATCCTCCTCTCCAAGCTATAATTCTAAACCATTGGACATTTTTGGCGATAAGCAATGAACTAATAATACCCATTTGATTCACAATGTAATCCATTGTCATCGACATCTTCTTCTCGGAGTTGCATCATACACGTAGGATGCATTGAAACTGCATTTAGAATTTCGACTTCTAACAACCCCATTTCCTGTGAAACTTGACCATACTTGATCAAGGGACACCTTCATCTCTTAAAACCTGTATGCTAAGCATCAATCTATCAGATAATCCTGGCAGGAATACATGTTATCGAGGGACACCTTTACTTAATAATATGGTTCTCTAAACTTCTATAAGATGTGAGCAAAGACAAAGCCACGGAGGGGTTTTAAATCTCTTCCACTGATTAAGATGATCCTATTCCGAATCGAAGTATTGCATACAGAACGAAACATCGCAACAGCAAATGAACTCGGGAATAAATTATGGTTTTAGAATCGCACTTACGGATTTTGGGGGGAACTGGAATTGTCCGAGCTCACGAGAGCCTATGGAAAATGAAGTGCTGGCAAAATTTAATGTAAAGGATAATCCGGTCATGGGCCTAGAGATGGGCCTTAGCTACTAAGGTGTGTGCCACTGCCAGTCCATATCCGAAGGCTCCACAAACTTGAGATATAAATCTTACGCCTTGTTTCTTTTTTGGGAACATTATTTAAATACCCTTATTATAGGGCCCCTTTCAAAATACCCTTATCAACTTATACAAACACCCCTAGACCTGAAAAAGCCCGAACCAAGCCCAAACCCGGATTATACAATTACTAAAAAGCCCTTTAATAAATGCAAATAACCGTTGGTGAGATAAAACCCACGACTATTTTCATTTACCCCATTTCTTTCTCTCTCCATCTCTCCCACTGTCTCTCACAGTTTCAGAAGAAAAAAAACCGAAGAAATCACCACTAAAAACTTGCAAAATCAAATCAAATCCGAAAGAAACCTAGTAGATCTGAAGTTTTATATGATTTAGAAGAAGAAATTCAACTGAAAACAGAAGAAAAAATCAATTTCATTAGGTTTGAGAGATGAAGTGAGCGACAACAAAAAAAATCGAAAGGTAATACATAGAATTTGTGTTTGATTTAGTTTAGTCATCGGATGAATTGGATTTTTAGTGTTTTGGAAACGAAATTCTTAGAAAAAATTAATGAAAAATCGATTTATGTTTTCTCAATTAATGATTCATACTAATTTGCTTCGATTTCATGTTGCATGTGATGAAAATCAACTAAACGACTTAATCATTCATCGATAAAGAAGTAGAAGTCTTCCATTTTGAATTCGGAAAGGTAAAACAAATTTTTATCATCGATTTTGATTGTTTTGCTTCTGATTAGTAGTCTATTTTATCTGATTTTAGGTTGTTGAAGTTATTTTGATTCAGAAGTAATTTTGAATCGGTTAGGGTTTTGAATTAACAATTGTTGATTCAGTTATTGAAGCATAACTGTTTCATATATGATTTCTGCATCTTGTACAAGGGTTTGATGGTTTATATGAGTTTTTGGTTTTAATCTGTAAGTTTTGGACTTCAAATGCAAAATAAGTGTCACAGAACATGTTATTTGTTGTATTTGGAGGCAACTTATGAGTGTTTGATGGTTCAATATGCTACTTTCTAATGGTTCTAATTTCGCATCTTGTTTGATGGTTTGATGATATCTCGCATTTTGTTTCATAATACACTTCATATTTGGAGGAAACTTATGCTAGTTGTTCCCATTTTGGAAGCAAGCTGGTACTAGTTGCCTTCATATTCTTAGTGTTTGTGCATCCATGACTTATAAGTTGAAAACTAGTACTTGTTGTATGCCTTTGGAATGCCTTATGAATGCGATAGATCATGTTAAATTAGTACTTGCACATGGTAATGATTTAGCAGAAATTTGTTGGCTAATTATGCTTTAATGATGACTGAAACATGTTATCAGTCCATTTTTGCTAGTTTTTGACTTCATTTGTAGAGACAACTCTTGCTAGTTTCTCCCATTTTTGGAAGAAACTTAAGATAGTTATGCTAGTTGTTCCCATATTTGGAAGCAACTGGTAGACGTTGACTTCATATGGTGATACTAATTTCATTGGATTTACTATTTGTTCCCAGTTTTGGAAGCAACTGGTACTAGTGCCTTTGTATTTTGGAGGCAACTTATGATAGTTGTTCCCAGTTATTGTCATTTCTGGAGGCAACTTAGATAGTTTTTGTAGTTCCTCTTATATATGGAGACAACTTGAATTAGTTAGCTCTATTGAGATATCATGCTAACTATTCCTATTGACTGAACAACATTAGTATGAAGAGGACGTCGCCAAGATTGAAGGCAATGCCAACCAGCTCTGCAAAGAATGCTCCCAGCAACGAAGCAACATAAACTGCTGATATAGTTCAACACAGAAAAGGTATGAAAAAAAGAAAACATATAATCTTCTTTTAATTAGCTGTCTGTATCTATGTATTAGATGTTAATTGGATAGCTTGCATGATTGCAGGTAAAAAGAAGAAGCTAGAAACAACATTAGCATATAAATCTGGATTATTACCATTGTTAGATATGAGTTACTACTTGTATAAAGTATTGAAAGACAAGCCAGCACATGTGAAAGCCTTAAGAGAGTCTCCGTACTGGGGTTTAGTTGAACCATTCTTTAAAGAAGAACAACAAAACAGGCCTTCAAAAGACGTAACGGCTGAAAGAGATGTATACACTAAGATTCCTCAAGCTATAGAGATGATTCTCAGTTGCCATGATAGTGTAGTAGTGAGGAAGAAGGTGAAAGTGGGATTTGTTTTTAATAAGAAGGTTTATGTTCCAATAGCAGATGACTTTGCTGTTTTCTTCAATGTTCAAAGAAGGCCTGAAGATGATGAATTGAAGAAGAAATTGAGTAAAGTAACTAAAGAGCACATAGATTTCTTGCATAAACATTTACCCCAGTACAAGGCAGAGACTACAAGATTACAAGGCAACAGATCGATATGGTGTTGAGAGAAGAAGCTGAAAATGGAAAGGACCCTGACGTTGTTTCGATTTTCTTTGGCATGTGGTTGTGCACCGTGTTCTTCTTCACGGATACTAGTGGAGGCTACTTTACCCGAGAGATGGTTGCCATACTTGTTCTCCATGCATAGAGTGTCGTGGCCAGACCACATAGTGAAATATTTGATGGATAATATAAAGAAACCAAAAGGAAAAGATGGTCTTAAACGTGCACGGGTGCATACCATTTTTGTTGGTAAAAAGAAATGAAAAATTGTTGACAAGATAATCTTGATCTAAAATGTTTTGAGAAACTTAACTAACATTTTAATTTTTTTGTTTGCAGTATTGGTTTTGGAGCATAGCAAATACCTACCAAAGCGACAAGGATTTGAACATTCAACTCCAAGATTCACCAGTGGCACCAACTAGATTTGTGCAACAAGTTGACGGTAGAAAGGAAAGATAGTGATGGAATATGGTATTCCATAAGAATTCTTGTAAGTAAAAATTCTTATGCTACTTTAGTGAATCTTAAAGTTGAATGTTATGAAACAAAGATATGTGGAAGCAACTTGATCAAGTTGTCTCCATAAATGAAAGCAACTTGCTCAAGTTGTCTCCATAAAAAAACAAAAGCAACTTGATCTAGTTGGTTTGAAGTTGAAGCAGAATAGTTTACTCAAGTTGTATATTAACTTGCTACTGATTTTCAAGGAAAAAAATGTTGACTAATTTGGAACTCTTGAGTTTGCTGTAGATGGCATTCGAGACGAACTGACACCAAATGAGCAAAGACTGACTCAGTTGAGAGAATTGGTAGAAGAATTAGAAATAGAAAGGGCATTCAACAACCTCTTGTACGGTTTACTTGAAGAAGAGAGGCTAAATGCCAAATTCCTTGAAGCCGAAAACTTTTCACTCCAAGAGATCTACTATAGGATTGAAGGGAGAGATGAGTTCTTAAGAAAGTTCATTGATGACAACAAGTTCCTTGAAGCGTTTATGAAGCCAACAAGGATAAAATTAATTTGACAAGATGATCAAAAGCAATACATGGTGACGTTTACAAGAACTTGCAGGATTGGGAGGATTTGAAAAACACACCGTAAAAACCTCTCAAGGGAGAAGAAGTACAAGCAGTGGAGCTCAATATTTTATGGTAGAAGAATTAACCGACAGTCCTCCGAAAATGTAACTGAGCAAGAAGCTAATGTAGGTGAAACTTCAGCAACAGTTCAAGAAGAAAATGTTAATAAGAGTGTGCAGGTGAGCGAAGAAGAAATCGCTCAAGATGATGAACAACAAAATGAAGATGTTGAAGATCACCAACAGTTATCAGGAGATGAATCTGAAGTTTCTAAAGATGATGTAGTTGAAACCGAGAAAGAAGAAGATCAGCACATGAACCAAACAGAAAATGAGAAATAATCTGTACCAGAAAAGGAGGTTGTTGAGGAAGTAAAGGCGGCGATAAAATGCGAGATGAGACAATGCACATGAGCGAAGAAAATTTTGTCATTTAATCAAACAACACCATTAATCATAGTAAAGCCAACATTTGTGAGAGAATATTCAACCGAGGTAGCCATGCCCGATAGTTTGGATGAGTTGATGCGAGAATGTGGATATAGATGAGATAATCGAAAAATATTTTGCTAACATAGAGCAAGACCAAAGAAATAACGAAACACAAGAACCAGGTTAGAGAGGAAGGAGAAAAGAGGACTCCAGTTGCACAAGTTGAGAAAGAGCATGCGGCGAAAGGTAAGATGCATTTACTTTAGTCTTATGTTACTTTAGACTTGTTAGAGTAGATTATTCTTGAATGCAACTTGTTAGAATTGTCCAAGTTTATTCTTGAATGCAACTTGATCAAGTTATATTAACTTATGGAAGCAACTTCATGAAGTTGCTTTCAGTTGTATCAAAATATTGGAAGAAACTTGCTCCCAGTTGTGTCCAAAATGTGAGATCAACTTCCTCAAGTTGCCTCAACTACTTGCTTTAGAATGTTTGCTATGTTTTAAATGAAATTTTTAATGAATTTGTAGGTAAGTAACATACTCTCAGACTGCACCAAGCAAGAACAAAGAATGTGCGCAAGACAACTCAAATGAAAAGACATGTCCAGTTGCACCAGTAGATAAAGAAAATACATGTCCAAATTGAAATTGAGGAAGAGCAAGAAAAGACAAGTACAATTGCAATGGAGGAAGACCAAGTTGAAAGAACAAGTGTAGTTAAAATGGATGAGGAACCAGTTGGAGATGATAAAGAAAGGACAACTCCAAATAATCAAGAAGATGACAGAAAGGTAGTAGATTCATTCATTTTTAAGAGTAGATTGCTAAATTTAGTAGTAAATAATTCTTGGATGGAAGCACCTTGCTTCAAGTTGTCTCCATATGTTTAGGAATCAACTTATTCAATTTGGAAGCAACTTGCTTCAAGTTGTTTCCATATGTTTAGGAAGCAACTTGCTTCAGGTTGTCTCCATATGTGGAAGCAACTTCCTTAAAGTTGTCTCCTCTCCTTGTTTTTAGGTGTACTATGTTTTTAATGAATTTTTTCCTTTAATCCAAATTCGAGGCAAGTAGCATATTCTACACAAGAGAATGAGGGTGAAAAGAAAAATCAGATGAAATGGCTATTGTTCAACACACTCCAACATGTGTGCAAAACCAATACTTTGAATGTCCAACTTTTGATTTGCATTTGGATTCTCCGGCAGCACCAGTCCCATCTTCTCAGATAATTGAACCAAAAGAAGACGAAGATATTGACTTATCAGAAACTGAAGAGAAAACTGAAGAGAAAGCTGAAGAGAAAGCTGTTGTTGGTTCTATTATTAAAAGAGTCAAGAACGATCCAAGGGAGAGGAAGAGGAAAAAATTAGGAGATGGATTCACTGGAACAGGTTTACACCGAAAAAAGAACAAGAAACAACAGGTGGTGCGAGTTATTGACTTGGAAGCATCGAGTACATCGATCCAACACCTCCTCAATCAAAACCACTCAGCCTGCAGAAAGTCTTAAGCTTTGGGGAGATTCTTTGTCAAGATCAACAAAAATACTCCAAGAATTCTCGCGAGGATGCCACAAAGGGTAAAAAACACTAAGCCTTTATATCTTTAGTTTTAGTATTGACTTTGGTATTATTTCCTCAGATTCCTTCAATTTTGCAATATTGATGTTTGTTGCTAGTAATGCAATATCACATGATGTTTTTGTGTTGTTGGATTATGCGGGCAAACGACTTGTTCTTGCAATAGAATAATGAATATCACATTCAGAAACTTGATTCATCCAAAATCTATTGGATGATCTCTATATCGATAGTGACATCGTAGAATTCTACACCAAATTCTGAAAACGAAGATGGAAAACGTTTCGCCGATAATCCATATAGCAAGCATGTAATACTAAATACCAATCTTTTGGTAAGTCACTTTTTTTATCCGATAAATTACGCACTAGTTAGTATTAACATGATTGCATGTTATTTTGACTTGTAAAAACTTTTTCGTTAATAAATAAAATGTATGTATCTTTTTGTTTTTTAAAACTTTTTCAATGATGCAGAGATACGTGCAAATATACATGGACAATGGAGACGAAAATGCAATAGAAACAAGTTTAGTAGCAGATTATGTGAGGGCTAATTACAAGTTGGATGCCAAGAACAAAATGGTGATGTTTCCCCTTGTGCATGAACTACCACCTGGTGTTCTTGTATTACATGAAGGAGTCTGAAGATATGCAACTCTATGAAACAGAGTCCATTGTTGTCGTCACCAACATACACTTACAAAGCCACCGAGCAAAGTTCTAAATGAGATTGGACATCGAGACAAAGGTGGTAATGAAATTGTTCACACATTCAAGGTTCCTAAAAAGTGCTTCAACAAGCAAGAACACTGATCGGGCGCGCAATATTTGTTTGTGTTTTTATGAAGATGTTGGTGAAATACCAAGAATTCGGTATTCAAGGGGAGGAAAGAAGAATCAATATATTATCCACTTTAACAAAAAAGGATCAAGATGGCGTTCTTATAATCGGCTACAATCGATGAATGGAAGAAACCGAAAGGCACAAATTCAAGTCGGATTGTGATATATTCAGTAATACTAAATGACAGAGACAACTTGTTAGTATTACCTAGAATTATCTCGATTGAACTACATTTGTTAGTATTATCTAATTTGTTAGTATTATCTAGTATTATTCGATTGAACTATAGATTACTATTGGTTGTTAACATTTTGTTGGTATTATCTAATTAAAGTACACTTCTTAAAATATTGTCTAGTTAAAGTTTGAATGGTTTGATTATTTCCCTTGATTATTTTAAGTGTTGCAATGTTTCTATATGCTTACAGTGTTTGCATAGGTAAAAATACAGAGAGACAACTTGCGAAGTTGTTCTTTAATGGAATAAACTAGAACAAGTTGTCTCCATAAAATGGAAGCAACTTGCGTAAGTTGTTCCTTAATGGAAGCAACTAGAACAAGTTGTCTCCTTAAAATGGAAGCAACTTTAAATGCGAGAAAATAACCAACAAAGCAAATAATATTGCGGACCAAAAATTATTTGTAAACCCTTCCATTCTTGATTATTTTCGGTGTTGCAATGTTTCTATATGGTTCTGAGTTTGCATAGGTAAAAGATCTGAGAGACAACTTGCGAAGTTGTTCCCGAGAATGGAAGCAACTAGAACAAGTTGTATCCATAAAGTGGAAGCAACATGCGAATAACTAATATAAATAATTGTGGACATAACCAACAAAGCAAATAATATTAAGGTAACAAAATCATTTCATAACAAAATACAGTAACAAAAGAATGTAACATTATCAATTAAAAGTTGATATGTGGAAGCAACTAATAAAAGTTGTCACCAAAAAAATCATACAAGAACTGAAATGGAAGCAACTAGCAAAAAGATGTCTTCATATGTCAAAAAGAAGCAACTAATAAAAAGTTGTTCCCAACATGGAAGCAACTAGCAAAAAGATGTCTCCATATGTGGAAGCAACTTGCACAAGTTGTTCCCAACATGGAAGCAACAAAAAGATGTCTCCAAGAAACATAAGTTGTCTCCATAAAAGAAGCAACTAGTAAAAGTTGCCTTCAACTAGAACAACTTGCCTTCAAATCAGTAGCCATAACCAACAAAATTTCCATGAAAAAAAAAAATAAAAATTACAGACTCGCAACAAACTAAAGAAAAATAACGATTTCATAACAAATGAAACATAAAAAGTAACTCAAACAAATAAAAAGACGATTAAAGACAAAACCAAGTTCACATAAACATGAATCACAAAGTTCACTAAAGCATGAAAGAAAGGTTTAGAAAAACATAAAACAAACTGGAACAAATGCAGTTGAGAGATTTCATAGGAACATCATCCTGTAGAACCTTCCAATCCTAGACTGATTCTTGAATACTTGTGGGCGAGAGGCCAATGGAGCACTACGGCATGTTCTACGATTATGGTATACAAGCATTCCACAGTGACCACATCTTCTCTTCTTGCGTATTTTCTCACTACAGAGCTGCGTTTACGAACGTGAGTTTGGCCTTCCAACTTGTGGTCCAATAGGGAGGCATGACGTATTTGGTACGAAATCTCATCGGGCTTGTCACCATCAAGAATGGGATAAATAGGTTTTGAGCGTAGCATCGGTGGTGTAGTAAGGTGAGATGTGCTTGTACACCTCCTCCTCGCCAAACTGCACCATAGCTTTCACCGAATGACTCAGGGGAATGTGGTTTTTGCCACCAAAGTGACAAGTACAAGTCTCAGTCCAAGTCAAAGTATGCTTCACGTACTAGTTATGATCTCAAATACCTTTTCACTAGCTCTACGCACCTTGTATCTAATGATGTCAGGTTATCCTCTTGTCTAACCGTGCTTGCATCTTAGGGGTAAGTCTTGTAGTCCAGCTGTTAGCTTCAACCTTCCTCTTCCACATTGTCTCCATTGTCCAAGCACGAATACATTCAATCAACTCGATGGCTTTCGGTCGCTTTTCGTGCCTAATCAAGCTGTTAAAGCTTTCAACTATATTGGATGTAAGTTCTCCATACATTTCCCAGAAACTCATGAGCTTGACCCATTGATTCTTGAGTGGGATCTTGTTCATCCACTCAATAACAAAGAACATCTTGATTGACCATGCTTGAAGCGCCTTGTAAATTTCTCCTTGGTGACAAAATCTTTGTAGCATTGCTCAAACAACTTAATAGCGATCATCTACTCTTGCCTTTGACAACTGGAATATTGTCTTTCATATGGTACGAGCAATAAGAGTGAAAAAGCATTCGGAAAGATTTGAGAGCAGTGTTCAAAAGTCCGATTCCACGATCAGTATAATGGTCAACGGACAATCAAGATCGACAATTCCCTTCAAATTTTCAAAACCAGCTAATTATCACTATTTTCTTGAGTAAACAATCCCAAAGGCAAACTGAAATATCTACGCAAAAATAAAAAAATAAAAATTTTAACAAAAAAATGAGTAGCATGTTTTGAATTACACAATGGAAAAAACCCGACAAGTTGTCTCCAAAGAATGGAATCAACTAGAACAAGTTGTTTCAGAATATGGAAGCAACTGGAACAAGTTGCCTCTAAAATATAAAAGCCAAACTACAAGAATGAAAACAACTAGCACAAGTTGGTTCCATATGTTGGAGGCAACTTTTGCTAGTTGTTTTCATTCTTGTTGAGGTTGTTCACAAGTTGTTGAGTTTGTTCACAAAAATCTAAACCTAAAAGGTTTGTTGAGGTTGTGTAATTACATACAGTTGGCTACAAAAGTTTTCTACCCAAAAGGTTTGTCATAAAAACAACACAAAATAAAAAGAAAATAGTAAAGAAGATGCATAATACCTTGGTTTCCAGTTTTCCCACAAGCTACCATAAGACCACCCCTGAACTTTCCAGTAAGAAACGTAGAATCTATTATCATCGCATAGGACGGCAATACATGTTGAACCCATGATGCAAGCTTGAAAGAAATAAAAAACCTCTCAAACTAAGGTTTCAAAGATTAAACTTAAAGTTGATGACGCTTCTGTGATTATAACGCTTGACCGCTTCTTCATACCACAAGAAATCGAATACGACTTGATATCATCTCCCCAAATACATTCTTTGCAAAATTTCAGTCCACGATATGCTTGATGGTAGGTGAGGTCAACTTGATACTCCCCCGAAAAACAAATCATGAATGTCCGCTACTCATTTTCTCGCTACTTGAAACTCTAATATCGTCTTTTTAATGTTCTTTATAAAAGTCTTCGTCATTCGAAGCTTTGAAGGATCGAACAAGCCAAACCACAAGAATGCTCAGATATAAAAAGTCTTGCACTTAAAAGCATGGTCGCCTTTGAATGCCAAAGAAGAGTGGAACCTCCACTTACATCCTTTTTCTTCTTTGAAAAGGCAATGAACCAGTATAACGCCTCCGATCAGTCTTCTCAGCTTGACTTTGTACCCACTCTCCACTTGATACTTCAACAAGATATCAACAACTTCATCTTTCCCTCCCTCAAACATCTGACCAACACCGGTAAGAATTCCAGCCCAAGCATCACATTTTTTTGGTTCTCTTGTGGATAATTGATTCATTGAAACGTCATCAGTCGTGTCTTCAACAAAAGCCAAACCTTCAGTTGAAACACAACTTGAAGAAGCTGGAGAAGAAGCAACACATGAAGAAGAAGAAGAAGAAGAACGAGTTTCGAATTGAACACTGAGCTTCAAAACTTGTATTCCCTTAGCTTGGCAGTATATAACAAGAAAATTCAAATCTAAATCAGACCGAACGATTTGAAGTACACCATTAACATCAGAAAGAATCACATAAGGGACTTGAGAAAGAATACTCCAAGAACGCAACACAGACTTTACATCTCCTTGAAGGTAGTTGATTCATAGATAACATGAGAGATGCTTAAGTTGCAAAAGTTGATCTCTGCGACAACTATATTTACCTTGCAAAGAGAAGAAAATCAGTAAATTGCAAAAGGATAATAAGATACAAGTTGAAAGTAACAAACCAAAGTTGTTTCCAAAACTAGAAGCAACTACCACAGGTTGTTTATAGAAAGTATTGAAAGCAACCAACCAAAGTTGTTTCCAAAACTAGAAGCAACTACCATAGGTTGTTTATAGAAAGTATTGAAAGCAACCAACCCAAGTTGTTTCCAAAACTAGAAGCAACTATCACAGGTTGTTTATAGAAAGTATTGAAAGCAATCAACCCAAGTTGTTTCCACAACTAGAAGCAACTAAGACATGTTGTTTTCATAAATGGAAAAAACTTGGACAATTTGTCCTGAGATTCTATATAAACGACATTCTATATAAATGAAAGAAACAAACCAAAGTTGTTTCCAAAACTACAACCAACTACAAACAGGTTATTTTTCAGGATTGAAAGCAACTTGGACAAGTTGTCCTGAGATTCAATATGTGTTTGCAGTACAATGACAAGCTACATTGACATTCAAAAGTAACCTACAACATGTCCCGAGATTGCTTTTTGGTGGTACTACCGAGTCCTAGCAATAAACGGATTGACAAGCTACATTGCTTGTATTCACTAACATAAGGCAATCAGGTTGAACAACTACATTGTTGGACAACAACAATGTAACCTAGGCATGTCCATCGAGATACAATATGTGATTGACATGTCATGTAGCTTAAACTCGTCATGACGCAAATCACTCCGGGGCGCCCCTCGTGAGAAGTATATTCATGGCATAAAGTGGAAAAAGATAAAACATACACATCAAAAACTGAATTGTTGTATATCAGAACAGGTTCAACAACTACATTGTTGTATCAAAAAAAAAAACCACCAACAATAGATATGAAAAACACAAATAATCAAACTATATTGTTGTAATTCTCGTAACAAATGAAATTACAACAATAATCAAATGTATTGTTGCTCTAATCTTCAAGGCATAATATTACATGTAAGAAATACAATTTGCTAAAAATCAACTACATTGTTGTATCAAACAAATTATACATTACATTATTCAGATAAAAAAGTAAACAATATGTTAAAACAAATCAAAGATTATAGCTAAAAGGTAAATCTAACCTGTTAACGAGATTGAATTTTAAGTAAATCAAGCTTCGTAGAGTATCTCCAATCGATGATTTAATCAAAATCAATTAACGAATCAAGCTTCGTAAAAGTGAATGAGAAGAAATCAAGCTTCATAGTATGTCCGCAATCGATGATTCAATCAAAATCTAAGAACGAATCAAGCTTCTTCAAGTAGATCTTCAAATTCAATGAATCTATTGATTCAAAATTGAAGTAGATCTTCGTAATGTGATTTGCAAAAACTTGATTAAGTTGAATTGAAAAACGAACTGTTTGAAAAACAATTTCAAACTCAGTTGAAGATTCAATGAAGAATCTCGTTGATGTTGATCTGAAACTGCATCAAATATATGGATTCAAGAAGAAATCAATGGAGAATCCTATTCTTGAACGGAGATTATACAAAAACCTAACTGTGAATTAACAAACTCGAAACCGCATGTCCGAATTTCTCTCTCTCACTGATCCGAGCTCGAATTTCTCTCCACACTCTGAATTTTGAAAGTGAATTTTGTTTTTCTCTCTAAATTGAATAATCGAAATGAAATATATATTCGAACATATTAAATAAAGTGGAGGTTAAAAATGGGCTTTAACTTGTTTTTAACATTCAGCCCTTTGCATTACTGCCCCTGAAGGGTGTTGGTGAAAAGCCCATGGATAATAGGGGCATATTTAACATTCTTGTTTTTTCCCGACTCATGTGAGTCGTCCGAATCTGACTCGTCTGGATCTGATTGATTTTACCTTGTTCATCTAGATCTGACCCAATATATTTGTATTTAATATGTGAGTCGATGGCTTGATCCCATGAGTTGGGGTATTTTATTTTCTGACTCAAATGGATCCGAGACAGGAGTTAGGTATGAGTCAGATCGCGAGTCACATCCGACTCAAAATAAAAAAAAGCGGTATGATATCTGACTTGAACCGATTCAGATGCCGAGTCAGATCCAACACCAAATCAACAAAAAACAGACGCACTCTTACTTGCCCTAAGTCAGATGTTTTTTTTTTTTTTGATGCCCTACGTAGTTGATACATCTGACTCAAATGTATTTGAGTATAATAACTTTCATAGTGATATCACCCAACATATTCTATAGATAAAACACACGTCAAAAGTTCATTAAATTACCACGAGGGCCTTTCAACCTGGGTAGTATTGACGCGGACAAGGACACAAACAAATTCCCAAGAAACTAAGACACAAATATGTTGTTTGTTTTTTGTGATCATCAAACCACAAGTATTTCATTCCACAAAAAACGTTTACATGATGGTTTTAATGAGAAACAGGTACATCATAACATGAAACAAATACAAAGAAAGATACAAAACGTAAATAAGTCGCGAAGAGAAAGAGCGATCTACCACGATAGTACCCAAATCTTGTACTTTGAGATTGGACAAGGAATGGTATACGAAACTATATTTCGACCATTTTTATAGATTTTTTCTTCTTAGAAAAGAGATGCTCCTAAGACACAAATATGTTATGAAATTAGTGATATTTCTCGATAAAATATAATATATTAATATAAATTCTCAACAATGATAATAAATTATTGATAAATAAAAAATTTATGTAAGAATAAACCTATATACTAATGAAATAATATACATTTAACAAATTTAGGTGTGTTTAATATATATTTATGTTAAAATAGTGTGTGATATAGCACGTGATGTTACCATGTGTTCGATTAAGAAGGCAGCGTCCAAGTGTTGAACGCGAGTCTGGCGGGATATATGACCATTTAGGTGCGTCCACGCTGCTGTGATTTCAACAAATGTCTATACAATGAAACCAATTTTTCCAAACAAACAATAGATGAAGCAGCTCCAGGATTGACATAATTAGTCCTAAGTGTTCCAAGAGGTATTATTAGGACAAGCAGTGTCTCTAGTCGACATAGGAGACACGACTTGTGAAATTTCTGATTTTGTATTTTTCCACCCAAGTATGTAATCATTGTATCAGATTTGCTCTTCTCAGAATTATTGTGTGGAAATAGTAATTACTGTAATGATTATCCTGATTCATTCGAATGTTATTAGATTTAATAGGGTAATTTAAAATTTAAATTGTTACAATTAGATTAAATTGAATCATTTGAAATTCTTATCAAATACACCCTATAATTACTCTGCTTCATTATCTTCTGCTTTGTAATATCGTTGACATTGCATGGAGATTAGTGTAATAATTGTGAATTTTATTTTTAAGAATAACAACAACATCTTATACTTTGAAAATTCTTTTTTGCGAACAACCGTATATTCACAGGAAAATCTATTGATTTTGTTTGGGATATGACATTGAATGAAATATTAGATTGAAACTTTTTTAATGCCCATTCGAAGAGATGATCTGCCGAATGCCTTGAGCATGGGTTCATGGCTTAGTACTTGAGTAACATCTTGAATTTGTTGCGAACATAGTTCCAGTAATTGGCAAAATCGATGGACGATTGTGTTGCAATTTGAATTTAAGGTTTCGTCAATATCATAATTCATATTGATTTCCAGATGCATCAAGGTTAAATTTTTACAGAGTTGACAAAGGTATCAATAGGCTATTTGGATGACATTTAAGAAGCAACATATTGACTTCTATAAGTCAAAAAGTCGAAAGTTATGATGGATGAGTGATTTATAATTGAATTATAAAAGTAGAAAAGCAGCTTCAAAATGAAGCAAAAACTAATAGCTTCTAGCTTCATAAGAAGTTACTTCTCCTAAGTTTCCATGAAAGTAAATTTTTTTCATACTTTTTCTTGTTCTGTCACTTTCATCTTCCTTCACTCTCTCTCATAAAAATCAAAACTATGAATACATCTAATCCAATTGATCAAAAGAAAATGAATACATATTGAAAAAGCGGGGTTCTAACAACCACACCCAATATTTCATTTAGGAAATATGTATGGACAAACTCCAATATAATTTCCAAGAGAACCAATTAGACAGTCATACTCAATCAATGGAAATATATCCAATAGTTGTATCTTTGTTTCTCAATGTAATCAGCAAATCGAACAAATAGAATCCGTGAGCCTGATTATTATGAGAAACAACTTGAACGGTACCAAAGACCAATGTTCAAGTGTCAATCAATTTATATCAACAACCAAAGGTTGGATTATCAAATTGATTATATTACACACAACCTGTGATATTTCAATTGTATAAATAAATATAATGTTTAAAAGAAGTAACACAAACACCAAAAATTTGGTTAACGAGGAAACCGCAAATGCAGAAAAACCCCGAGACCTGGTCCACATTTGAACACCACACTGTATTAAGCCGCTATAGACACTACCCTACTGCAAGTTAACTTCGGACTAGAATATAGTTGAGCACCAACCAATCTCACAGTGATCAAGGTACAGTCGCGTTCCTTACGTCTCTGATTTCCTTAGCTGATCTCACCCACAACGAAGAGTTGCTACGACCCAAAGTCGAAGACTTGATAAACAAATCTGTCTCACACAGAAAAGTCTATTGAATAGATAAATCTGTCTCCCACAGAAATACCTATCAGTTTTGTTCCATCTTTTGATAAATCAAGGCGAACAAGAACCAATTGATACACCGAACTTATATTCCCGAAGAACAACCTAATAATATCAATCACCTCACAATAATCTTAATCGTATGGTAGCGAAACAAGATATTGTGGAATCACAAACGATGAGACGAAGATGTTTGTGACTACTTTTTATCTTGCCTATCGGAGATTAAATCTCGAGAAAATCTTAGAGAAGATAATACTCAATACGATAAAACACAGCAAGATCAGAACACGCAACTACAGAGAAAATAGTTGGATCTGGATTCACAATCCCAATGAAGTCTTTAAGTCGTTAACCTATAATGGTTTTAGGAGAAACCGAGGTTAAAGGAGAATCGAATCTAGTCGCAACTAGTATCACACATGAGGTGCGGGGATTAGGTTTCCCAATTGTTAGAGTTCTCCCTTATATAGTCTTCGAATCAGGGTTTGCAATTAATGTTACCTTGGTAACAAAGCATTCAATATTCACTGTTAGATGAAAACCTTATTAGAATCAAGCTAATATCTTTCAACCGTTAGATCGAACTTATCTTGTTACACACAAATGAAAAGTGACTTTATTTAGATATGAGTAACCGTACCTACTTAAACGTGTACACCTTGTTGGCTCAACAATAGTTAACCCGAAGTTAGCCATATGAATACTTTCATATCAACCTTGTTCATCTTAACACAACTAGTTCAAATGACTCAAATGAAACTAGTTATAGAGTTGTTCAATTGTTTATATTCTCATAGAAGTATACAAGACACAATTGAAGCAAAATCGATTTTGATTCACTCGAACAAATTCATGAAAATTATAGCCACGGTTTGGAAAAGATTGCATTCCTTAATATATAAATGTATTAGTTCATGAACAAACCGATTTTAGAACATACCGCACTCAAGTATGCAAACTAGTACGCATACATAAGTAGCCGGACTTGGTCTGGGTTCGTCAGTATGCTAACGGGTACGCATTCTGTTGTACACCACCAAACTCAGTTGAATTCCCGGACTTGAACTTACGCTGGTATGCATACTAAGTTCTCGGACTTCAACTAACAAACCAGTACGCATACGGGTATGCATACTATGGATCCCGGACTTGGAATAACTTGCAACATATTTATCATACAAGTACGCATACTGTTGTTTCTTGGGTGAAAACCGTTTCTGCTGATTTTGGTAATTTCGGGTGTGTGGGTGAGAAACGAATCTAAACCCTAAACAATATCTGCGGGAGTACTTTTGATTCGAGAGAAATGCAGCAATCTGGCCTAAACCAATAAATGGTCGCTTCAGGCTTGCTTCGTCACAAAGTGAAGGAGAAGGGGTTGGTCTTAGGGAGGGAAGCGAAGAGAGTGTTGAGACCTTAATCGTCGATTCGAAGGTGTGGTTGTTTATGACTTGTATCCGAAATTAACTGCCGTGAGTAATCGAAAAGCTACCAGGTGATTTCTAGATACTGTATTGTTGCCGACCAAAACTTGTTGTCTGGTGAAAAATAGGTGAAGCCTATTTATACAAGTCATATAGAAACGTACCCTGGTCTCGTAGGAAGTGGAAACGATTGAGTGGTGGAAAAATAAATTTACGTGTAGCGAGTCAAACGTTATGCTTCCATGATGAGGGGAAGTGAATTCGATGTAAATCTGGGTCATTACGCTTCCATGATGAAGGAAATGAATTGTTTACACAGTTACTTTTCACCACCACTAATTGTCCTACTTCATGACACTTTCTTGTAACGGCGCATTGCACGCCGCATGTCAAACATATGGATCAATACCCTGATCAGTATCCCCCAGTTTGTGACATGTTTGATGTCTCGAGTGTTTTCGTGGAAAATGTGTAGCATGTTGTTATGTGTGGAAAGTCAAAGTCAAGAGACTTTGCCATAGGAAAATAACATGTGATGCTATTAGGCTTGTCTTGGTAGGCCGCGTAAAACTTGCCACAAGTCCGTCAGTTTGGTGGCGAACTTGAATGGCTGAGATTACATCTCATGAGGAAGGGTAGCCGTTGATTATGGCCACATCTTTGTTGTGTAACAAAGTGGCGCCATTAGCATAGTGTCGCCTGGCGTATCCGTGGCATAGCGGGTTGCCTAGGACTTGCCGCAAGTCCTTCAGTTCAGTGGCGAACTTGAATGCTTGAGATTTCATCTCATGAGGAAGATTAGCCATCGATTATGGCCGCATCTTATTGTATAGTGAAGTGGCTCCATTGGAATAACAGCGCCTGGTGGAGCCATGGCATAGCGGCATACCAGTGGCATGTCAGTAGCGTAGCCTCGGCATAGCGGCATGCTAGTAGCCGTGGCATAGCGGCATGATAGTAGTCGTGGCATAGAGGCATGCCAGTGGCGTGGCATAACGGCATACTAGTAGCCGTGGCATGACGGCATGCCAGTGGCGTTGTAGCATGGCCAAGGCTAGGATTTGGCATCGTGGTAAGAATTAGGGCTTGGCGGCGTGGCCATGGCTAGGATTTGGCGTCGTGGTAAGAATTAGGGCTTGGCGGCGTGGCCAAGGCTAGGTTTTGGCGCCGTGGTAAGAATTAGGGTTTAGCGGCATGACCAAGGCTAAAGTGGCATGCTACCGTGGCAGAGTGGCATGTTGGCATGCCGATCAATATGTTGTTGTGGTAAGGCGCATTTGGCTTGCCAGTTAGTATGGTGGCGCGGCAGGGTGCGTTTGGCCTTTAATGTATGTTGGCAAGTTTAGAGCGACTTGATTGGCCGAGGAACGGGGCCGGCCAAATATAAGGCGCGACTGCACTTCTGGTGAAAGTGTGGCGGCTTTAGAGCGACCTGATTGGTCGATTAAAAGAGGGTCGGCCAAGCATGGGCGTGGCTTCACTTCGGTGAGAGTGTGGCGGCTTTAGAGCGACTTTGATTGGTCGATGACAAGTGGGTAGGCAAGTATGGGCCCGGCCACAACTTATGTGCGCGTGGCTAATTTGGAGGCGACACGATTGGTGAGAGAAATAAAGCGGTTTAGGAAGGGGCGTGGCCGATGGCAAGTGGCGCCCGGTTGGCTCAAGGCATGGCCACGCCTCCCTTTTGTCTTTGCGGCTCCATGTTTTCTTATTCTGAGCAAGGTTTTGCACCTGCTAATCCATGGAGGATTAAAACCTAGTTTACCTAAGTTTAATTTCGACAAGCAAGGTCTGATATCCTACGCGAGGCGCAAAAACCCTAACTTCTGCAAGTTAGTCAGGTCAATTAATTGAATTCTATGTGTTGACATAGATTTCTTTTAAGTTTATTGCCAGAGAGCAGCATGCTTTTTCTGATTGAATACCTTATGCAAATACCTTATCCTTGATACTTGGAAATTTGTGCTACTCACGCATGAGTGAACACAAATCGTCATGCCATATAAACATTAAGGGTTCAATAGGAGAATATAGCATAGAAGGAATTCAAAGGAACTTATATTAAGTGAATATAGGCGAGGCGCCAAAATTTACAGAACATATGGGATGGTTTCTATATTCGCCAGTCTGGATAAATTTCATGTAAGTATATTGAACGGATCAATAAATATGCCGATGGAGAGGTTTGCACTCACGGCACCGTTTCCTTACAGAGTGACGTCACATCAGATGCAAGGTTTTACGATTTCAACCCTGAGCTAAAAACCACCATCAACATTAAGTCCCCCGTAGCACGTAACAACGGCGTTGTTGCGGGGTAAGCATGAGATGGTGACATACAAGAGTAAAATTGAAAGGACAAGACGTGAAGAGATTGCCGAGGAAATTCAACTACCCTTTAGCGGAAGGCATGAGGAATCCGTGATCCCTGTATTGGTGGGTTTGCATAAATTCGGCTTGGCCATGGGGTATTGGCGTCAACGCTGCAGCTTTGGCTATTGATTGGAAGAGATGGCACTGCAATTTGGTCCGTGAATCGGTGAATGGCGCTAGCTGGCTATGCCACGGAACGTATGGAGATGGCGCTGCTTTGAACGGCCAGGATGGTGCCTCCTTGGCTGGTGGAGATGGCGCTGCTTCAAACGGCTAAGATGGCGCTGCTTTGGCTGGCTATAGAAGGTGGATGGCGTGGATAGCTTGGAGTGGCGGATGGCGCGGCTAGCTTGGAGTAGCGGGTGGCACGGCTAGCTTTGCCGTACAGAGATGGTGCCGCTGGCTTGGGCCGCGAAGAACTGGCGCTTGGAGTTGGCGGATGGCGCGGCTAGCTTGGAGTGGCGGGTGACGCGGTTAGCTTTTCCGTACAGAGATGGTGCCGCTAGCTTGGGCCACGATGCGCTGGCGCTTGGAGTTGGCGTGGCGTTGGCTCGGTTGTGGAGATTTGCGCTTGGGGCGTTGTGGCACCACGAGCCAAGTTTCTTTCTTGCGCACATGGCCCAAAAAGGAAACCTTCTCCTACTTAAACTCCAAAAACGCTATGCATATAAAAGACGTTCCCATCTTCTTTATTTTTGTATCGTTGGTTTTGGCTTTGTTTCCGCGTCTTCGTGTTAACAGCAAAGGTGCATCATCTGTGAGCGTTGGATGGAAAAGCAGTAGTAAAAGCAGGCAAGCATATTTCAGGTATGTGTTCCAACGTTTCTTCCCCTTTGTTTGCTCGTCTGTTTTGATGTAAACCCTAGCCATAGGCCTGTCCTCCACCAACTCGTAGAGATACTCCAATATGAATGATTCCTATCTGTCGGTAGTATTGTAGTAACGTTAGCCACAACATCAATAGTAGTAGAGCCGATTATTATGTAAAGCAAGCACGTGTGGATGGCCGCCGTAGGCTCCTTTTTCCGTAAAACCTAGCTTAGTTTGTGTTTAGCCGTTAGCGCCATTACCGCAACAAGACACGGTTTCGGCCAAGAGCATGTTTTTCACGGCAAGTGTTTATTTGAGTGAGCACCAGTCTCCATTCCCCTTGACCGCGAGTGCCGGGACATGTGGCCAAAGAAAAATTTCCCATAGAAAATTTGTTGTCGGCTCTTAATCATTGTACCCAATTTCTTGGCAAAATACTTATGTGTGGTTTCCTACAAAGTAGTAACCTTTATGTTTTGTTCCGTTGTAGTTACTTCGAAAGTAAAAGTAGCATAAGGACTTTTGTTAAGATGTCACCTGAAAGCAGTTCTGCCTCCACCTCAAGAAATGCTAACAACTCCAAGCCGAACATGGATGATGAATTCTTCACAAAGTCTGCCACAGTTACAAGGACTCATCCCAAATTCGTGGCAATCCTTCTGACTGAATCAAAGAATGATGGATAAGTCCAATCAGTCTACCCAGGGCGTATAATGAGGTTTTGTCTTCAGAAGAAAGAATATCTGGCTTCTCCCATAAACTTCAAAATCTGCCATAGTCCATTGCGCTCTTATGATAAATGGATGAACTTCATGATAAGCCGAGACCATGTAAGGGCTAATCTCAGGCGCAAATCATGAATCTTTGTCATGGCATCTGCGACGCTTCAAATCGGAAAGATCTGCAGGTTTGATTACTTTCATCTCCCGGATGGTGTCCCGAAACTCATACGGCTATATGTAGATGGGGTGAGATGACCATTACTTTGGAAAGCGTACTCATTCTGTTGAATCTTCCAATAATAGGGAGGCTTGACGTTGTCTTGTCTGAGGAAGAAGAAGAAATGCATGCCATTTTGGTTACGAAATCAGCAGGATATGTCAGGAAGCATCATGAGGAAAAGTGCTTCTATAATTGGTGGGTGTCTGAATGGTTCCTTGATAATCCGGAGTCGAATCAGGTGTTGGATGATACACTCCATGTTGCTGCATTTTTTAGTGGTTATCCGGGGACATTTTTGATGATGGCTCTTTGGCAAAGAAAGAGATAAGGCAAAAACTCATCAAATTCGCCATCAAATTAGCGAAAGGCGTTGCTCTTCCCATCGGCAGTTGTTCCTTGGCTCTTTGTACACCCACCTAGATCACTTAAAAATCATATATGTATGTCTCTAATGGGTATATGAAAGTAGACTCGTACGTCCATGTCGCCTTTCTCCAAGCATGGTTGTGGGAGAATTTCAAAGATTACGCTCCTAAATCGAGGACCTCATTTCCTGATACATATGGCGGCTCCAGGATACTCTGTTGGTTGGATAGGCATCCAAAGCCTGGCTCGGAGCTCATTGATTTTCTTGACAACACGCATGCAGTTAACTTTCGTCCCTGGGCTCCGGTCCACACCTCCATAGTTCAGCCAAACACTTTTGCTTCTGCCTCAAACGTGATGTTACATTCTACCGAAGAGAATATGAGCATTAAAGAAACTGTGTTCATGCGAAGTTGTATTCTCGGATATGTGCCATCTTTTTCGGAGGGTCTTGTGAAGTGGTTCCTTACAATATCGACGGGGGCCGCTCGTCATATGGGTTTTGATCGGGGGTTCCGTTCCGCCGTCCATTCACGACTTCAAAGAATCTGTTGCCAACCCGTTTTCCAATAGTCATGTCCTTGCGTCTCATAAAAGTATCCCTTTTCTGCTCCCAAAAAGAAAACCGGTGACGACTTCCAAATATAATATTTTCTGGCAGGAAGAGTTCCTCGCTATTCATCAATTCGTGCAGGATGTTGTGATAGTTCCACGCAACAACCCCTCTCCTAAAGCTCTGGAAAATCACGGATTGTTGAGGTTGCCTTCTTCGGGTAAGCGGAAATCTGATAGTCCCCAGGTAAAAGAGCGAAGGTCGAAAAGTCGTGCGAGTGGTTTCAATCGGATCCGACGGCTGTTGTGACTTTCAGTTCCTTCAACACACAGTGTGCATGGTTCCCCACCGACTCGGGCCGAATCACACAAATTTTCCATTTCGTCACCGACTCCTCCCTTTTCTTTTCTTTTTTTTTGTCTCAGGGTCTTGAAACTCGAATATCTTTGCCAGACTTTCCCACGACCAAAAGACGGCGCCTCTTGAGAAAGGGGGCGATGAGACTGAATCTCTTGAAGAAGAATCCGAAGAGGAGGAAAGCTTGAGATCTGGTGACGAAAGGAGCACTTCTGAATATAACAGCGAGTCTTCTTCCAATGGGCCCATAAATAAGTCGGTGAGTTTTCCACACTTTTCTCTTGGATTATTTATTTATACCGAATGAATGCTCAATTGATGATATTTTCGGAAGAGGCCGCTTCGAAAATAACTCGAGATGGAGATCCACATCAATGAAGGTGTAACAGGTTTCTCCAATATGAAAACCGTACTACCGTGTCGGAGATGGAGGTTGATCGTCATGAAGATGTTGTTGTGTCTCCAATGGCGGAAAACGCTGTCGTGACGATGGGCGTGATTGCTCCCAAAGAATATTTGCTAGTCGCATATCCAGCCGCAGGTGTCGTTTTCGATCCTCCATTTGAGGCTCCTTTTGAGGGTCATGTGTTGATTAGAGGATTCAACGTGCCAGTGAAGTATGCAGAGCTATATACCAAGATATGGAAAAGGTATGGGCACATCGCCACGACCAGGAAGGTTGATAGTCGTTTTGCATTGGTTAAGCGCGTGGAGGAAACCTTATCTTCAATTCATGATATGTGCGGCGTGATTGGACACACTGTTTCAGGAGACATAGTCAAAAGCTGGGAATTCCATCGGGATATGTGTGTAAACTTTGAGTTTAACGCCTCCTGGGTTCGTGTGAGGGATTTTCCGAGATCCAAAGGCTGCGAGTTGGCGCTGATGGTCCTTCCGCCGATTTGATTACTCAACAGGAGGCAGAAGTCAACATGTGGAAACGATTGAGTGGTGGAAGAATAGAGTAACGTGTAACCGTCAAACGTTATGATTTCATGATGAGGGAAGTGAATTCGTGTAACTGTCCCATTACGCTTCCATGATGAAGGAAATGAATTGTTTACACCGTTACTTTTTACCACCACTAATTGTCCTACTTTATGACACTTTCTTGTAACGGGCGCATTGCACGCCGCACGTTGTAATCCGCCAGACCAATACCCTGATGAGTATCCCCCAGTTTGTGACATGTTTGATGTCTCGAGTGTTTTCGTGGAAAACGTGTAGCAGGTTTCTATGTGTGGAAAGTCAAAGTCAAAGTCAAGAGACTTTGCCATAGGAAAATAACATGTGATGCTATTAGGCTTGCCTTGGTCGGCCGCCTAAAACTTGCCACAAGTCCGTAAGTTTGGTGGCGAACTTGAATGGCTGAGATTATATCTCATGAGGATAGGTACCGTTGATTATGGCCACATCTTTGTTGTGTAACAAAGTGGCGCCATTAGCATAGTGGCGCATGGCGTAGCCGTGGCGTAGCGGGTTGTCCGGGACTTGCCGCAAGTCCGTCAGTTCAGTGGCGAACTTGGATGGCTGAGATTGCATCTCATGAGGAAGATTGGCCATCGATTATGGACACATCTTGTTGTATAGCGAAGTGGCGCCATTGGCATAGAGGCGCCTGGTGGAGCCATGGCATAGTGGCATGTCAGTAGCGTAGCCATGGCATAGCGGCATGCTCGTAGACGTGGCATAGCGCCATGCCAGTGACGTGACATAACGGCATACTAGTAGTCGTGGCATGGCTGCATGCAAGTGGCATTGTGGCATGGCCACGCCTATGGCGTTGTAGCATGGCCAAGGCTAGGATTTGGCGCCTTGGTAAGAATTAGGGCTTGGCGTCGTGGTAAGAATTATGGCTTGGCGGCGTGGCCAAGGCTAGGATTTGGCGTCGTGGTAAGAATTAGGTTTTGGCGGCATGGCCAAGGCTAGGTTTTGGCGTCGTGGTAAGAATTAGGGTTTGGCGGCGTGGCCAAGGCTAAAGTGGCATCTTCGTTGGCCAGAGTGGCATGTTGGCATGCCGATCAATATGTTGTTGTGGTAAGGCGCGTTTGACTTTCCAGTTAGTATGGTGGCGCGGCAGGGTGCGTTTGGCCTTTAATGTATGGTGGCAAGATTGGAGCGACTTCATTGGCCGAGGAAAGGGGCCGGCCAAACATAAGGCGCGGATACACTTCTGGTAAAAGTATGGCGGCTTTAGAGCGACCTGATTGGTCGATTAAAAGAGGGCAGGCCAAGCATGGGCGTGGCTACACTTCTGGTGAGAGTGTGGCGGCTTTAGAGGGACCTGATTGGTCGATGGCAAGTGGGGCCGGCAAGTATGGGCCCAGCCACAACTTATGTGTGTGTGGCTAATTTGAGGCGACACGATTGGTCGAGAGAAATAGGGCCAGTTTAGGAAGGGGCGTGGCCAATGGAAAGTGGCGCCAGTTGGCCTAAGGCATGGACACGCCTCCCTTTGCTGCTGCAGCTCCCTGTTTTCTGATTCTGAGCAAGGTTTTGCACCTGCTAATCCATGGAGGATTAATTACCTAGTTTGCCTAGGTTTAATTTCGACATGCAAGGTCTGATATACTGCGCGAGGCGCAAAAACCTAACTTTTGCAAGTTAGTCAGGTCCATTGATTGAATTCTATGTGTTGACATAGAGTTCTTTTAAGTTCATTGCCAGAGAGCAACATGCTTTTTCGATTGAATACCTTATGCAAAGACCTTATCCTTGATACTTGGAAATTTGTGCTACTCTTCTGCGAGTGAACACAAATCGTCATGCCATATCAACATTACGGGTTCAGCCGGAGAACATATCATAAAAGGCATTCAAAGGAACTTATATTAAGTGAATATAGGCGAGGCGCCAAAATTTACAGAACATCTGGGATGGTTGCTACATTCGCCAGTCTGGATAAATTTCATGTAAGTATATTGAACGACTCAATAAATATGCTGGTGGAGAGGTTAGCACTCACATCACCGTTTCCTTACAGAGTGACATCACATCAGATGCAAGGTTTTACGATTTCAACCCTGAGCTAAAAACCACCATCAACAACTGTGTTATATATAATCAATGGTTAATGGTTCTAAACTCCCATTTCAATCATTGAAACATTCTTAGAAGATAACAATAGCTGTCTCACACGAACTATTAGCTTCAAAATAATTTTCAAGTGGTCAAATGATGAATACGAAATATTCCGAGTCTACATCAAATGACTATCTCCCACAAATCATATAAGATGTTACCAGGCGATTTTCACATGATCATCTTTTGACTTTCGTCAAGAATATAAGATGAACTTGGTTAAAGCTAAAGCTTACCAACACATATTTGAGAAATCTGTAAGCGAGTTAAACTCAGCTTGAAATATCAAAAATGTGTATAATTGAAATTTATATAGCTATACGACTTTCGTCTCAAATAGTAGATGGAGTAGAAATAGACTTTTGAGTGATAGATGAGTTTAAGTCTCCACATACCTTTTGTTGATGAAGTTCCACAAGCTCCCCTTAGTAGTTTTTCGTCTTCAATCAATGAACGACGTGAAGTCTAAAGCTAAACTACACATTTTATCCTAATCCGAGACTTAGCTATAAGTAGACTAGAAATCAAGATTTATAGTTTTGGCAACTAAACTTGACAAATAAGCTTGAGATAGCAACGCTTGTGAGTTCGACCGAGCAGTACTCTAACACATATGATCTATTCAAGTACTACATTTTAGATGGCAAGTTCATTCTACATCTCCTCAAAATTAATATTTGTGTTTATTGATTTAACTTGGATCGTTTGAGTTTTGTATTTTCTTCCTTCAAAATTTCTTATGAGCTAGAATAATCATTAGCTTCATGTTCTATTTAAAAACTCATCAAAAGATCATCTCTATAATTACCATTTAATAAAACTCAAATTCTTAATTTAAGGAGCCCTAGATGCATAACAACTGATGCCATTTAAGGATCCCAAAATCAAAGATTACAGAGCATGCGGTAAACACGACCAAATATTTCCAACCCATTTTTTCTATTCTTTTATTTACGTTGTGCCAACTTGTGTCCTTATTTGCCAAATCCGCGATTAATTACTTAGTTCTCTTGTACTTGATTTCTTAATGATTCAAGATGTCTTACACATATATGCATATGACAAAAAAATTAAAATTCTCATCGGGTTTTGTAAAGATTGACTCGTCAAATTACTCATAAATGAATGGTTCCCAAACACAACTTCTTAATTTATTTGCTTCTCAGAAGTACTTCTGCTTATGGAATCCAAACAGCTTATAAAAGAACGCTTAATACTTTTACCCCAATAAGTATTTTTATTTTATTTATTTTACTTAATCATCGTTTATTTTTCCAAGAAAGAGTGCAAAATGAGTTAATGATTTGTCTCAATTGTTGGTGAAGGCCCAGCAGGACGAGTGGTCCAAAATATACAACTCTAACAATTTTGGAATGAGAGAGTGAGATACAACATTCTTGTATGCATTTACAACTCAATTAGAAAGAAAATAAGAATACATATTTAAAAAATAAAAGGTGTGTTAGAGCACTGCTCGGGCAAACTCGTAAGTGTTGCTATTTCAAACTTGTTATCAATGTTATATGCGCAAAACTATATCTTGATTTCTAGTCTACTAAAGTCAAGTCTCGGACTAGGTTTAGAAATTGGTAGTTGAATATCAGACATCACTAAATAACCATCGAAGATTGAAAACTGAAGATCAATGAATACATTTGGACAACTTAATCAAAAATAGGTGTGTGAAAACTGGACTATTTTATTTACTTACATGAATTACTATTTTATCGATATGAGACTATTTTGTATGAGGCGTGTAAAGACTTCCCATGGAGCTTGCTTCAAAACATAGATAGACTTATGCAATTTACACACATAATCTGGATGTTTTGCATTCTGAAGCCCTGCTAGCTAAGTCAAATACACATCCTCTAGTAAATCACCATGCAATTTTTTTATTCTTTTTTACTAAATAATTAATTATGAATTTCTTATCAATACAATCAAATTATAGAGTTTTTGGTTGGCAGCCGAGCAACAAGCTGAGCACCAACCCCTTTCTGAATAACAACACCTAGTCTATGAAAAATAAAACTACCTGAACCACTGCCAGCGTCTTTGTTAATTAAACAATTCTTTAGGCGTTTGAAAAAACAAATGAAATCCTCACTAAGCTCCCCTAAAGTAGTAAAAGCTAAAACACCTAACCCATAGCCATTGGAAACACACTCATTCAAATATTTAGTGCGTTTGCGCGAAATTGCTCTCGAAATAGCCTGGCCTGGAATGAAGGCGCGAACTCCATCACCAGTAAAGGGTGAGACACCTGTGATATCCATATACACATCCTGACCATTTTCCCAATTGAGCACAAGGATATCCGCAGGGCGTAAATCCTTGTTGTCATCTGATAAAAGACCTAGATCCGCTTCTTTGCGCGTAGGAACACATGCCCTGTAGCAGACGTCAAAAACTTCATCACGAACTACATCATGACGAAACTTAATCCCAACATCCTTAGCACAATGAAGCGCATGATCACCGAATATGTCCATAGATTTGTTACAACAAGAGCATGTAACGCCTTGAAGAACAAAGGGATACCAAGCAGATAACAAACTACGGCTACGGGCGACGGGGACCAAGACATTGATCTAGCCCACTTTGATAGGGACAGCCAAAAGATAATCTTGAGCGTGTTTGATTTGGTTACACTTCCTGACATTGAATCTCTTGCATATAATGTAAATTGGACTGGGATTCGCTTCTTGGCTAACGTCAAAATAAGTGACTACCCGGGGAATGCATGTGGCGATATCATCGACGTAATAAGTAGAAGGAAAATCACATACCCGAATAAATATCTCGAAGAGCCGACTGGTAGGCGGCGCCACTGCTTGGATTGGGAATAAGCTGCAAGTATCACCTGACCGAGGTAGTCGACTCCTCGAGAGGCAAGATAACGAAAGAGTGCGAGAATGTAATGTCATAGTGTATATGCGAGGCCACCGTCTTTGATAGGCAAGGTAGCCAATCTCTGTTGCAAAGGACCGAAACCAGCCCCATCTACCGTGATTAGAAGTCTCAAATACTTGAGTAGGTGATCGTCAAAGAGGTCAGTGGCTTGTTGTATGTGACACAGATTGGTGGTGCGCACAACAAAATATAATCTGGAGACGCCGACACAGTTACGAAGTAATAACATATCACTCTGAGGGTCCTTGAGTTTTTTGATGGCTGACATTAACTGAATAGTCTTGTTCACCCTGCCCAAAACCATATCACTCATGAAATTCATGTCCAAGCTCACCGTCCTCCCAAAAGCTTAACATCTTTGCTAGGCCTCTCGATTTCTTTGGGTAGAACACCCTCCTCAAGGCTCCGTGGATCAAGTGTAGGCTAAAAGATCTCCGTCTTCTTGATGTTGAGATGCAAACCCCTATTCGGTCCTTCAAATTCTATGATACTCAGGGCTTTGGCAACCTCCAGAGTGTCACCCACAATAGTGCCGTCATCAAGATACCAAGCATGTAAATCAAGCTTACAACGAGAAGCAATGGACTTCACTAAAGGGTGAAGTGTCAACGCAAAAAGAAGGGGACCGAGGGGATCACCTTGCTGAACACCCAGCGCAGAAGACAAGATGTAATATCAAGCTTTGTGATACTCTAGTTGAACTGAACTACCAATGAAAATATAATTATGATAGTTGTAGGCTTTGGCACTAGGCTGAAGGTCTCAACATTGAACTCTAGATTGCTGATTAAAGCCTTTTGCAACTAATCTAGATTTATACAATACTACCATCTACTTTGTATTTGATCCTCTAAACCCACTTACAACCACCTATATTGTAGGAAGGAACTGGAGGAAAAATTGACGAAGTACCGGCATCCTTCAAAGCAGTATGTTCATTTACCATTGCTACTTTCCATTTTGGAGTTTTATTTGCCTGAGTAAAGCAAGTTGGAGTTACAGGAGTAATATCACACAAAAAAGTTGTAAGCAACAAATGTTTAGTGGAAAGCATAGTTTTAGGTTTAAACACACCTCTCTTGGATCTAGTAACTATGGGATGATTATTTTGAGGAATGTAAGTGGTTGAGGATATAACAGAAGAAGGTGAAGCAGGAATAAATGTAGTGTCAGAAACTGAAGAAGTTACAGGACAAGTGCATAATGGTAATTTAGAAGAAACGGAGTCTGAATGAGAATTTAAAGAGTGGGACTGAAATGCAACTCTAGACTCATTAAAAAGAACATGCCTTGAAATATAAACTTTACTAGTATCAATAAGATAACACACATAACGTTTGTGAGACATATTATAGCCAAGAAAGACACAATGCTTACTTCTAGGATGTAATTTGTTAGCGGTATATGGTTTGATCCACAAAAAACAAGAATAACCAAAAAAAAATTAGAAAGTTATAATCTAGAGATTTGTGAAAAAGATATTCAAATGAGAGATGAAATGAAGAGACCTAGTTGGAAGTTTATTGATAAAATAATTGGCAGTTTGAAAAGCCTCAACCCAAAAAATGTCAGGTAAACCAGATTGTATAAGAAAAGTTCTACCAACCTTAATAATATGTTTATGTTTGGTTTCAGCAACTCGTTTGCTCAGGAGTATGTGGACAAGAAAATTCATGAGTAATGCCTTTCTGGTTAAGAAAATCTTTTAAAAGATTATGAGTAAATCGCTACCATTGCCAGTTTTAATACACTTGACAAGTAAAGAAAGAAGGTTTTCAATTTGATTGACAAAAGTGATAAAAGTTGTTCTGAAATCAGATTTATTAGATAACAGAAATATCCAACAACACGTGGAGCATTCATCTACAATGTTGGCATAATAGGAAGAACCAGAAACAGAGCCCAATATGGCATGCACTCTATAAATCCATTTGTAACAACTCTAAAGGCTGACTAGCAAAAGTAACAAACATACTAAAAGGAAGTTTATGACTTCTTCCAAACTTATATCCATTCCAGAAGACTTGTTTATTTGACACATTGGACAGATTTAACATGTGACATATTTTCTGCATGGTTTGAAAAAAAGGATGACCAAATCTCTTGTGAAGGAGCTAACATTAATTAAGTACACTGGAGATAGTTGTTGGAGAGCTAGTTTTATTGAAGTGAATTTGATAAAGACCATTTTCATGTGGCCCTTGCAAAAGAATCTTCTCTGAGGTCATATCCTTGACACAAAAACCAAAAGAATCAAAGGTTAAAGAACAATGATTGTCCTTGGTTAATTTATGAACTAAGAGTAAATTTTGAGCTGAATTTGGGACAATTAAAACATTGTTAAGTTTGAAAGATTGATCAGGCACATATTAAGTGCATTGCCAATATGAGAGATGTGCATACCCTGGCCACTAGCTGTTGAAATCACCTTAGCACCATCATAATTTATTTATTTATTGTCAAAGATTCCACATCTAAGGTAATATTTTGTTTTCTCCACTGTCAGCATACCAAGCATTATCATAAAAAACATCAGCTGAAGTAAGTATGGCCTGGAGATTATTTATAGGAGCTCTGCCTTGATAAGAAAAGTTGATCCTGTGATTTCAATCAGGTGCTAGGTGGCCAAATTTACCACGAATTTGGCATGGAGGTCTCTGAGTAACAATGTTACTAGTAGTAGCACCACCTCTACCGGCAGATCTTGGAAAAAGGTTGGATTATGAAATCTACCACCTCTATAGCCACCCCTTATGTATCCAAAGTTATTTGTTGGAGGTCTATATGAAGAAAAATTTGGCTCATATGCAGGAAAAATAACATTCACATCAGCAAAATCCTTAGCATCAGACTCAGTCTCGTGATGAGATACAACCATTTCTTCACTGATCAAAAGATAGTGTAATTCTTTACTGGTAATTGGAGGATTCATAATTCTAATAGAATTATCAAAAGAATTATTATCATTAGGAAGTCCAAAAAGAATTGTTGCCATCGTTTCAAAGTTGCGGTAGTTAATTTGTATATCGATTTAATTATAAGAGTATTCAAGGCTGCACCAGATACTATGGCATGGTTTTTAAAATCGTGCGATTCACGATTCGAATCGCACGATTCGCTTCATTTCCAACAAATTCGCTTTAGATCGCCTGTGTGAAGCGTTTTTCCTAGTCGCCTCAGATCGCCTGTGTGAAGAGTTTTTCCTAGGAATCGTAAGTCAACCCTGGTTGACTACGATTCTTGACTTAATTCAAAGGTCCAAGCAGATTTTTTTAAAAATAAAAGGGTTCAGTTTCGAACCCATGACCTCCTACGCCACACGAGTAGCCTTGAACCAATGTTCCAACTGGAGTTTTTTTGATGATTAATGAACTTTATTAGTATATATAGGAACCAAAGACTAAAACTAGGAAAATAATCAAACATTTAGTAATATTTTGTATGGCTCCACAATACTTATAGGTATACATTTACGATTTAATAATCAACCATGAATCTACAATTCACGATTTAATATACAATTCGATTCGCAAATTTCAAAAAACGATTCACGATTCGATTCACGATTTAAAAACCTTGTATTGGGGTTTTTCTTCCAAGCAATTTCCCTCTTGAACAAAATCTTGTGTGTCGTGTTATTTATTTTACTTTCGCAATATATTGTTTAACTTTATAATTAAATTAAATACACTTGTATGATAATCAAACTTGGTACGATACCATGAAATGACGAGGGTACCAAGTTCACATAATATTTTCGATATCAACATATATGACACACACCTTTCATGATTTAATATAGACAAAGACTGTCAAGAAGGTATCAACCACAAGATGTTCACTTGATATATAGTATAAGTTCGGACCGAACCAACTATGGGATAAAACCAAGTGTTTGATTAACGTACAAGTGTATTTACTTTCATTATTAGCTAAAACAATAATTATAGCTAAAAACGAGTAGCTAGCTCAGTTGGTCATCCCGGTACTCAAAGGTTTGATGCGCTCCAGGAGGTCTTTGGTTCGAGTCCCCAATAGCGCAATACTGCAAATTTTTGATATGGAAGGTAGGGTTAGATTCCTCCCCACGCATCATAATCAGCCCCCTATCCGCTTCAACTCCCTTGGATGGTTCCTCATAAGACTCACTGGTAGGCTAGCATGACAAGCTGTTCAACTAATGCAGTACGTTATTGGAGCTCAGCTTGTTGTTAGGCGTTCAATTATTTTCTTGTAAAATTATTCTTTATCCTATAATTATAATTGCGAAAATTAAAATAACTAACACGACACAAGATTTTTTTAACGAGGAAACCGCAAATGCATAAAAACCCCGAGACATAGTTCAGTTTTGAATGTTCTCCGAATTAAGCCATTATACAAAGACTACTACCGACTTCGTAGAGTTGAGACCAAGTAAACTAACTCCAAGTTACCTTTAGTATCCATACGCCTGTAACAGTTCTGGCCAACGCACATGAATCCTCAGTAAAGTAAACTATCTTACGTTGCTTCACCGCTGTGAAGACTTCTTGCACTCAACTCCATTGGATCTTCTTCCGAAACAGTAAAGAACTAATCTATATACGGTAACCGCTCTAGCAATCTTAAGAACTAAATCAGAGATACTGTCGAGTTAAAGGCTTTTCAGTTCAAACAAATAATTTTTTTTGCTCGGTTTAGATCAACCAAGATCTGGATTATCAAGATAATCAAATCTAGGTTCACGACGTTTTAGATTCGGATCCTGAAGATATAGCCGATCTATAAGACAAGCTATGAAAGTTTATCAAAGACAAACAAGCTATGTCGGTATCTAGCCAATCAAATGTGCACAAAAATATATCACAAAGATCAGAAACCAAAAAGAAATCTTCTTGTTTTGAAATCTCCAGTCTTCAATGTACCTGTACAAATAACTTGATTCCCTTGTGATCGACCATGTATTGGACGGAGACTGTTAATAATAGACGATCACCAGAATACTTTCAGATCTAAAAACATATATGAACTTTTGTCGATCCTTGATCTAGTTTGAGTGACCTTGTGTCAGAAGAGAAGATGTTTTGAATAATCAAACTAGGAGGTTCAAGCATTGTTACTCAATCAAATCAATAAACGAAAAATAAAATAACAATATGATTCTAGTTTCCAACCAACAATACTTTTAGACAGCTTCTTGACCCCACAGAAGTATTTAAAGAACAAACGTAAGATATTTCTCCTAATTAGGTTACTCTCCTCTCCAAAATAGTATTAAAAGTAATATTATTAGTCGACTATCATTATGACTAAAAAATAAAGTGTGAGTGTCGGGATAAGTTTGTGAAAAGACGATGGTACCAAAATACACCACAATCTTTAATTTATCCACCTATAAGTCCTCTTACCGAAAGTTGTTGTCTATGGACAAAGTGAAGACAATACTACAAATCGATATTTACACTTTGTGTGATTGTCTATGGATATGAGATCGAGACAATACGACGACCAAATTGTGATTACTTGATAATAGGTTCGGACTTAACCAAACTCTATAGGATCACTATCAAGTAAAGCGGAGTTAACGTTTGTGTAATTTACTTCAAATTATATAAACAAATATAATTCAAACGAGGAAATAGAAAAGTAAACCACACAACAAGATTTTGTTAACGAGGCGCAAATGCGAAAAACCCAGAACCAAGTCCAATTGAATATTCTCGAATTAAGCCCACACAAAATCTATACCAACTTCATATAATTGAGACTCTATTGATTATTTAAGATAAATATCACTTAGTTTCTTCAGTATCCATGCGCTCCTGCCTTCGATGAGTGCACGCACTGGAACAATTCCTTTGGATCGTATTCCAAACAGTAAAGGAACAACAAATCTGTTTGGTAACAATTCTATTGATTATTTAAGATAAAGATATCTCAAATCATATGTAAAGGCTCTTCCGTTTAAGCTAATAAACTCCTTTGCCTGGTTAGATCAATCTATCCAATAACTATCGAAGCAGTCAAGTTTAGATTCACACTCAATCCAAGGAAATCTCAAATAGATATATTGTGAATGTCGATTTTACACAACTATTAATCGAATAAAACCGATTCTATAGTTGGATCCCATCCGATCAAGGTTTGTGCAACACAAACATATGATAAACCAATAAGAAATCTTCTTCGTCTTCAAATCTTCTTTAATCTTCAATTAAAATCTGCACAACACCACTTGAATCTCTTGTGATCAATCATGCACAGAATGGAGCCTGTTAACAATGGACTATCAGAAGATGTATTTAGATTATCAAGAATAAACAAACTTCGATCTAGTTTGAGTGAATCTTATATCATAAGAGAAGATTCTCAAGAATAAACAAACTAGGTGCAATCAAAGTTTCAACAAACGTTAGTCAATCAAATCAATCGAAAACTAATAACACACCCAATTATCTAGTTTCCCCATGGACTCGTAGAGCTTCTTGATCCTACAGAAGTCTTTAAACGAGCGGTTGTAAGAGATTTCGCCTAATTAGGGGGTACTTTCCTCTTCAAATAGACGGCTCCACCAGAAACAACAAAAATATGAAGTTTGCCTGGCTCTTAGGATAGTTTGCTAGAAATGCAAACTTAGGTATTTATAGACCAAGGATGTTTGGACACCAAGGAATTTCCAAAAAAGAAAATACTCCCAAGATATGCAATGAATGGCAAGATTCGGTTTTCATAATTCCAGTAAATGCTTGTCCAATATTTTCCAAAATATCCCAATGGAAAATCTCCAATTATTAGTAAATGCACATTACTAATTTTTATTCTCTAGAGATATGCATTTAATTGCTGGTAATTAAAGCATATAAAACTGACAACCTTAATTAAAATATTTTGAATTTATTTCGGTACAGGATCTCCTTAAGTACTAAGGAATATCTTTGAACAATAAATGATAAGAGTTACTGTCCGTGTTCAAAGTATGTTAACATCTTTTCTCTGTAAATCATCTTTCATATTTACATTCTTGGAATCGGTTCTACCATACTTCCAAACAAGTTTAGAATTGATTCACCTGTTTCCAAGACTACTACGTGATTGATCAAATATCAAATCACATCCATGGGTTCAATCGGTTCTACCAATCACTAGGATCGGTCATACCCTAATATGGAAACACTTGTGATCGGTCACACAAGTTACCAGGACCGATTACATCAATCACCAGGATCGGTTACATCAATTACCGGGACTGGTTACCATATACTCATAGTATTGCTTGTGATCGGTCACACCAGTCACTAGGATCGGTTACACCAATAACCAGGATCGGTTACACCAATTACTAGGACCGGTTACACCAATTACAAGTATCGATTATACAACACTCTGTGATCGGTCACACCAATTACTAGGATCGGTCACGCCAATTACAAATATCGATCATACCATCTCAGGTGATTACTTAGGATCGGTTACACTAATTAATCAAAACTAGTCATACCAAATCATAAGTCAGGATGGCATTATGATTAGTTGTACCAAGATACATAACAAAGTTATGATTGGTTCTACCATCTCACACATATTGGTAATCCAAAGATTTGCAATGAATAGCCGTACCAATAAGCCTAGTGATTTCCCTTTCGATTCATAAACAAGTTCATGATGAGTGTACTTCCTTTAAACAAATGTCAAACATTGTTTCATAGGATGAAATGTTCTGATATTCATAAGATTATGTCGATGTCATATCTACAGTTCAAAAGATAGCGTTATACCCGTAGTCTAATTCCTTATACTATGATCATGTGATCATGTCTCACTACAGTAATATATCCAATATCTGGCTTACATGATTATGTTTTCAATATATACGACTTGAAAGATACGTTAGGAATGAAATGTGATTCACGTCAATATTACTAACCTCAGGAAGGATGATGTCCTCGTTGTAGCTCGTTACTTGTTCACGTTTTTCAGGTCTTCGAGTAATACTTGTATGTCTCAAAATTCTTAGACTTCTAGTCTAACCTAAACGAAGTTGTCTCTAGTACATAATCAAGCGACTCTTAGATGAGTTTTGACTCACTAAAATATGACAACCAAATTTGACATACCAATGCTTGGTTGGTTCAACCGATCTATGCTCTAACAGTTTGTAAGAAGAACAAACTTCATTCTTTATAGACCAAGGTAGTTTAGACACCAAAGAATTTCCATAACTGAAATATCCAGAGATATGCAATAAACACCAATTTTCGATTTTGTCTAATTCCAGCTAATATAGTGAAATATCTCACGGATGACAACTTAATATTAGCTAGCATACAAGTATACTTACTATATATCTTCTAGAGAGTGGGAGAATAAAACATAAAAATTTGAAAACCCTAGTAAAAGATTCTCAAATATTTTGGTTTGGGATCTCACCATGAGTATCAAGGAATATTTTTGAACAATGAAGGAATAATATTTTAGCATGTTTTCAAATTACTCGCTATGTCCATGGCTCGAACTTTCATATATATCAATATTCACACAAACTCTAAAGTGTATATCAAATCGGAAATACGTTTCGCTATCGGGACTGGTCCTGCAAGAGATTCCAATAGGGATCGGTCCTGCTATAAATACCCTATAGGAATTGGACCACCAAATACCATTGATTACTTTCAACTATGAAATTTTTTTCACAAGTTTACTTCCTTAAACTCATGTCGCAATTACGAAGTTCAAAAGATAGACGTTATACTTTGTAATTTAATATACCAAAGTTGTGACACGACTTGTATATTCTTCCTTGACACTTTGATCATAATGAATTGATAAAGTCTCCAATAATAGATATTCATATATATAACTTCACATGTTATGTTTTCGATACAAACGACTTGAAGCAATGTAAATAATAATGGAAACAAGTCAAGTCTTGTATTACTAACCCCGAACAAAGGATAATGTGTTAGTTGATGCCGATACATCTTCGGGTTCTTTAAATTATTAACATAAGTTTGTCTCAACATTTATAAAACTTCTGGTCTAACCTAACGAAGTTGCCTCTAGTAATCTAATCAAGCGACCTTGAGTTTTTGAGCTAAAATATGACAACCAAACTTGATTTACAAACATTTGGCAGGTTTAGCCGAGCAATGCTCAATCTTCCTATAGATTGGTTCAGCCACGAACTTAAACTTTATGCCAAGTTACATCTTGTTGAAGTAATCTTTTGGCAGTTAATGTTTCTGTAAGATTGCACAAGGTGTGCCTATAGTAGGTTAATACGAAAATATTGTGGTGTATTGGGTACCCTCGTCATTTCAATTGGTATAAGAGGAGGCACACACGATAAGATCCAACAATATGTGTTAATGTGATCTAACCTATATGACTATGAGTCAGACAATATTCTAGGTAAATCCTAAAATGAGCTCATTTAATGTACCACCAGTTTTTGGTATACTTTGTTCACGGACTACTCAAATAAGAGCCAATATATTTTTTACTCCTTGCCAACAACTTAATATCGTCGGTTCATTCAATGAATAAACCCAATGAAGTATTAACGCAAATGTGTTAATTAAAAACTAGACACATGTGATGTACATTTCAGATTCAGAAGATAATAAGGAGATTGACATTTTTGTTAATTATATCATTACCGAAATCACAATCTAAAGGATAAAGTCAATCATCTCTCATACAAGGAAATTGTCAAAGATTCTTTGATAAAAACCATATCACCTAGGAAATTCTTGCTTCAAGAAAAACTTGAATATCATGAACGAAATGATAAGATGATGACTACTCGTATTTCTTAGAATCAAGCTCAAGAAGAATATTTAAAAATTCAACTTCTTGAAACCGAGTCTAAATTATCTGATGCTCTTATGAAAATCATAAAATATAAGAATTATCCAACTTGAGAGCAAAATCTAAAGTAAGATTTATAATGCTTGAGATCGTTCTGATGAATCTCAAAATCTAAGATCAGACACTCACACTTCATCTATTGACTGTAGTGATCAAAAGAAAATTATTCTGATCGATCAAACATTGCTTATTCTCACAAAACTTTATTCAACATGTACCTGTTCTACTGTTTCTATTGCAGTAAAAATGGTCGTTGTTCCAAAAGCTGTGAAAATAAGATTAAAGATAAACAATTAAGCGAGAACTCTTTTAATTTCGTTATTGAATATGCATCTAGTCTTACCCATTTTGACTAACATTTTTCTATGGTATCGTCTTCAAGATATAGAAAAAGAGGAAATTTCCCGAAATGTCATCTGTATATGTCTGATTAGGCTTAACTATTAGAGTATATGAAAAGAATGAGTCAAATTCTAAGATAGCTCTTCTAAGCATCAAGTAATGAGAAATCTCCATAAATATCATGCTCGGTTCAAAGATCAAGGTTTCACAAATTATGTTGACAAATACATTCCCATCATAATAGATTTGTTAAAGAAACCAAGTTATATATGTTCTAACTTTGTAAGTTGGCATTCAAGCTTAAATATCAAACAAAAAGAAGGAATTTCCAGAAATGTCAATATACTCGAAAGATATAATATAAATTACAATATTGGTGAAAGATCTTCTTCTTTCCGTGCCTGTGACCGATTCAAGGCTTATCCCAACATTGCTTAGTCATTTTGGAACGAACTTCCTCATCTTGTGCTCGGTATTCAAATAAATGAGGAAGCTCTCGAAGAGCACAAAAGAATATGCAATATTTTGAGATTTTTCCTCAAAATATCTATAAGATCAAATTTTATCATGAAAATACTGAGAAATTTTATGTTCTCCTAATTTTGGAGTATAAGATTCCTTTATAATATTTTAAGACCAAGTTTCGGATGAATAAGAATATTCGTGATAAATATATTGCAAGATTCCTTATCTATTTATTGTTTGTCTGAAAAACCTATTTTTTCATAAATCTTTACTGATTTTATTTCCTATTTTCAATTCTAGTTTACTCGTTTAAAAATCAAGCAAACACTATGTTATTTGGTATTTAGGAGACTCTAGCAAAAAGATTTTGGCTTGATATAAAAACTTCTTGTAAATTTCAAACTTTGTTCAAGATGGGTGAAGAATATTGAGTCTCAACTATGAAAGCTTGAAACATTTGATACAACTGAAATCATGTATTATTTCTCAAAGATTATAAGAAGAATTCGATTTATCTTGAACTCATGATTATCCATGAGGAATGGTTTGGATCCAGATTTATAAAGATAATTGTCGATTTGAATCTCTTGAAAGCAAAGTTCACTCGAACAAATGAAATGAAGAACCTCAAAAGGAATACTAAGAAGTCCGTAACCAAGACGATTGCATCAAAAGATTAATAAGAGCTTCATATTTATGTCTTTTAAGAATTTACTAACTAAATTGTTGATTATAACCAATATTTTGTATAAAGTCTATCTCAATATATAATATGAACGATAGGTTTTTATCTATGTTGTTATTTTTATCTCTAAGGCATATATCTTCTGTGAGATAACATTGTTATTTTTTATATTAAAGGTAAATCTTACTTGTATTTCTAACAAAGTGTGTTTTTAACATGTAAATATTTATATAACTCTTTGATTAATTATCTTGATTATGTTATATATGTCGTATTAAGTTATTTGTTAAAGTACCATGACTCGTGGACAGTTGTGACAAGAATTTTTTTATAAAGTAATCAATAGCTAAGACTACATCTTGATCATGAGTTAGGCAAATTCCATGATGAAGTAATTTAAGTTCAGTCTCAGATGGATCAAGAAATCTTGGAGATACAGATGGAAGAAGAAAGATGAAGGAAAAAAAAAACGCTTTGGAAACCGAACTGATGAATCATGAGATTTACTCTGTAACCACCGTTCATGATGAAGTAATTTAGAACGAATCATTAGATTTACTCTACAAGAAAGTAATTTCATTACCTTGTCAACGATTTTTTTTTACATCTTGTCAATGTACACTCTACAAGATTACATAAACACACACACACACAAAAATCCATTAGCGCATTTCATCAAACACGATATGTTCATCGAGAAAACATAGATAAACGGATTTATGCGTACATACAGTGATACCCAATCTTAGATAGGTCTAGATGTTATGCATTCAGGCGAAGTTATTCTCTTGAATGCATAACTTGTATGTCTAATGACACTTCCAGATTCCTATCTTCAACCCCCATCACTCTTTCTCCCGGAATGATTCTTTTTGTACCTCCCGGACGTACAACTTTCCTCGACCACCTAGGAGACAGACAGTAACATGAGTTGGACAAAAGAGAGAAAAGTTTCGTTCATTTCCAGCTTTCCACCCAATATTTGATATGCACCATGTGGTTAAAAGTTGTTGTAATGTTGTGGGAGTGTGGTGGGGTGGTATTATTTAGGGCAATTCCTATGGCAATGGCAAAACTCAAACATTTGTTGAGCCACTTGGATGGCCAAACTGGGTTTTCCACTATGGTTTAGCGTAGGGCGTTAAACCATCAGGCGCGCGTCCGAAAGACAGACACTGGCATTGGAATACAAAACGCGCGCGTTGGAAGACCTAACTCGGGCGTTGGAAGACCCAAAGCGGGCGTTAGACATAAAGTCTCTAACGGTCAACTCTCCAACGCCTATATTTCCAACGGTCGAATTTCAACACTATAAATTCGTTCGACTGATTTCATTTTCAGTCACACCATTGCCATTTCTTTCTTCTAAAACTCTTATAGATCAAAATTTTCTAATACAATATGAACAACTTAGTGAGAAGTGCGGCGAATAGTATAAAGAATAAAAGAGATTGTAAAAATGAATCGGCACCGCTGCCTCACACAGGTGTAGATTATTCTCAAAATCGAGAAGAAGAGTTTGCTTCGCTAAATATCGTTGCTGCTCCATCATTAGTCCCAGGTCATGTGTTGGGGCATCATGATCAGTCTGAGGATTATTATACCATGAAAGGTGGATTTTCAGAATTAAATGTTGTTTATGTTGATCTACCGTCGATCAGAAAAGGTTGTGAGATATCTTGGCGTCGCTTTATAGAATGGCGCTAGAAAACATAACAAAATTAAAACAGTGGTAGAAGGTGGTGGATGATGACACATATACCATTTTATGGATTTCGAAATTGGAAAGTTTTTTTAACTTAACTTAACTTAAATTTTTAAAATAATTATTAAATAATCAAAAGAATTAATCATAGTTGATATTATAATTGTAATAGGAATTACTCCCCTTGATTTGTATTTCATTGTTGGGATCCCAAGTGGAATGGGAAACCCACCACCATTCAACCAAGACGAATGGATATCAAATAGTAAATGGGAGACGTGCTTTGTCCCTCGTTTGTGGAATCAGAAATACGTCAAGATTATAAAGATTTGAAAGGAGGTGAAGATTTTCCTAATCAAACCCAGAAACCCATAACATGCAGATGACTATCCTGAACTCGAAAGGATGTTTATCTTATGGGTACTGGGTCAGGCATTCTTTTCAAACTCAACTTTTGTTGCTCATGTTGGTTGGCTTGAAGCGTTAGAAGATCTCGACAAAGCGCGATTATATTTGGGGATCTGCAATTTTAGCGAAATTGTATTGTGCGCTGGGATAAGCCGTCAAAGTAGGCATCAAACCTTCATTCGGTTTTTAAGGGCATCATAGAGGTAAATATCAAAATTCTTATTTTAAAATTTATTATTATTACTAAATTTAAATAATTTTAATGTGCAATATTGGTGGTATATCTACTTCCGTGTTGGTAAACCAATCCTATAAGACGTGACACTTAGATTTCTAATGTTGGACATGTATATGAAGAACAACTTAGAGAAAAACACCTGTAAAGAACGTCTTGGGTTCGGTTTTGTTCACTGGGGTTGCATCAGATGACTCAGAGCCACAACAACGTAGTTGTTCACCCTTACGTTGATTTACCTCAGTATGGTGATGATGTTGGAGTACGTATTCTTGATTATTTTATGCGTAGAGTTGTTTTTTACAGTCCAGAATCACAAAGAGGGGTTTGGTATATGGGAGAAAGAGTACAGTACCAAATACAAGGTATATTTGCAATTACAATTAACCCGCTACAACAGATGCAAACCTCTGCATCAGATTTTAATCGGCTAAGAATAACCCGTTGGGAGAGGTATGAACTAAATACAAGAAGGAATATTAATGAAGCGCAGTATGTCAACTGGTACACGTCAATTACGAAGCCTATAATTGGGACACAGAACATGCACGTCTATGGGTTTGATTTCCCAGGGCTATCAAACATGTCCCATAATCCAAATATCGTTCCTAGCCGAACACCTCCAAAAGAGCCAAGCTTTATGACTTATCCCAGGACGGGTGAAAGTTCTTCATCATCTTCGTCAAATATGCCCGAAATTCGTTGGGAGCTGCAAAGTATTACTTTAAAAGGTGAGCCAAACACGATCCCCATTGTTTCCCAAGGTATGGACCGTGATTATCCGTACTACAATGTCACTGCCAATGAAGATGAGTTGCGGAGTCAACTCAATGATTTGTATTGGCTGAATCGCAAGTAGAGGCGATGCATTTGGAACAACTACGAAAATAGCAGACATGCACAATGTTTGGATTGAGTCCAACTGTAAGTCCAACTACAACTGATGATGGGAGACGGTCATATAATGATGTGCGGCGGTCACATTCTTCCAATTCCACTAGGAGCAACAGATCATTTCACGAAAGTGAAGAAACCAACAGATCTTGGCAAGAAAGTGAAGAAACAGTGGTGCGAGAAACACAATACTTCACCACAAATTGTGCATGTATCTCAACCTCAGGCATTTCGGCTTGAACCTAGGCGCATTTCATCATCATTCTCGCCCTACAACCCAAATGAATGATGCACACCAATACCACCACAACAACAAACCTCTTATATGGTTGAAGGGACCAAGGAGTACGTAGTGCTTTCCAATCGCCTAATTTTGTTCAGCCCAGTGCTCATCCCCAGTACATCAACAATTGAAAATTTATATAATATGTTAAATCAAGGGATTTCCAGTATCTATCCCAGGACTTTTCGAATTATTGGCTCAAAAAAATAACAATGAGGGAGCTAGAGATTTATAACGTTAGAGAGATTATTATAATTTTAAATTCTCGCTACATTTATAGTTTTAGTTTTAAAAGTACGACAGTCTTAATTAAATAAAATTACATATGTTTAAAAAAGCGTTTTACATTGGCTTCACTAAATTCTGACGGATTTACATTACATTAGCTTTACTAAAGAGAAGAAGTACTAGGTGGAACAACAACTACAAAAAGGGGTTGAACTTTGTCAACACCTTAAGGATTTCAAAACATTTTTCGAAAGGAAAAGCCACATTTTTCCATCTTCACCATTCATCCAAAGATCTTGTTACCATCTCAGCATCAGTTTCTCCTCTCAGTCGATATCGATTTGCTTGTATGGTTAAAGCTACAAACTCACTTACTTCTTTCGTAATTGTACCAAAACGATTTTCTATGTCGCATATAGCACGACGACTCAGATTACGAGTGTCACTGCAGAATGATAGACGCATTTATGTGTCTATTTTAGTCTCAATTCTCTGTAATGTTAGTACTCGATTGTGCGCTTATTTTGGTATTTTATGTCTTTGTAGGTGTTTTTGGAGAAATAAGGTTTTGCGGGAAAATTGGCTCGAAAAGTGGTATTTGCGCTCGTGGGAGAAAATTACTATTCGGACTCTCAGTTTGGATAAGGGGCACTTCAATTACTAAGGGGCACCTCATCGTTATTTGCACCCCAGGGCATCCCAAAGGCATCTGCTAAAGGCACGCCTACTCTGATTAGGGGGCCACCCTCTTTCATCATCATTTAAACCTCTGTTTGGCGGGAAATTTTCTCCCACGTACGCATGAATTTTTGGATCGAGTTTGGTGAGCTTTTGTCGGATTTTTCTTTTGGAAAGGATTGGTTTGGGCTGTTTAATCCAAACAGATTGGTGGCCTTTGGATTGGGTTCGAAAAAGGAGAAGATTTCTGCGATCTCGACAAAACGAGGGGGACAATATATGTCGGGTTTATGAGGAAAGAATAAAGGTGCATACCGATCGGTTTGAGTGCATTCTGCGACAAGGAAGGGATGAGTGACGTATGGAATCATAAAGAAGGTATGAAATCTTGTATATTTGGTAGATTGATAAATATTGGGGGCGGTGATATTTTATCCGGAAGTCTGCTAAACACGGAAGTTACGTGGGATTAGAAGGACAAGATATACTTCTAGATTTGATCACATGCTTAAGGAATTCGGATATATTCATACGGGAAGAAGACGCGTACGAGGGAGATAAAAAGGGAACAAAATATCAAGACTTGGGGTAAAAGGCAGGGAAGGTGTTTTGAAAGATTTGACCGGATTTTATTGGCCTATGGTGTATATAAACAAAGGGAAGAGTCAAAACAGAGTGCAGCTCCCGGAGAGTTTGGGGTCGATTGGAGGCTTTAAACGCTGCGGGAGGAAAGTTGCAGCGCGGCGGGTGAAAAGGAATAAGAGAAGTTGAGCACGACACTTGAAGTGTCGTTCTCAAGAACACGGCTAAACAGACCGAGAGCGGTCTTTTATTCCGCCGCACTTTGAATTTATCGTTTATCATAACGGTGACTTGCAACACTTATAAAACGTTGCGATTTTGCATTTTTCATTACTCTTTTCTCTTTTGACTATTGTAAACACACTTTTGAGCCATGAATAAATATTTTGGCGTATTTTCACCATGTGGAGCTAAACCCTGGCCACGGGACTACTTGAGAAGCCATTTTCACGCATGTGGTAATTCTATTATTTCTTTTATGACTTATTGCATTGATTTTCAATTGATATATGATTTTTATTGAGTGATTGTGATTTCAATTGATGGGTCATGCTTTCTTAAGTGTTTTGATGTCTCATGCTTTAGATATACAATCACTACTTTCAAAATCTACTTTCGTCAATGAATTAGAGTCAATAAATTTGAGCTATAAATGTCTAGAATTATTAGTTGAACCGCATGAATGTAAGAATTGGTGGAATCCTGAGTCTCAGTAATCTCTCGATATCGTGACAAACTTGTGTATATATTTTCTTTATTTTTAGTATTTTCTTAAATCGAGTCTTTACAAGTCTGAGTTGAACGAATCTTTCTTACCACTTTACTACAACAACATAAAATCACATCAATTTTTGGCGCCGCCGACGCGGACTTGTATTTATTTTTGTTTTAGGTTTATTTTTCTTTTTATTATTTTTTGTTCTTTTTTACGCGTTTTGGTATTTTTTGATTCTTTTCAGATTTGGAGAGAAGCTACAAGGAAAGAAAAAGTGCTATAAAAGGAAAGCATCGCCAAAGAAGGAAAGAAAAGAGGAATCTGAAAGGAGTGAAGAAAATATTTTGTATATAGTTATCTTGTTTTATTTTTTTTAGAAACTGTAAATAGGGTTTTATTTTTGTAATTTTTTTTTTATTTTTGGACTGGACATTATTTTTAAAACCCTAAGGAAGGGTTAAAAATTAAATAAAGCTGTTTGCGAGGAAGGGCAGCGATTCACGATCACATCTCGGCCCCTCGGGTTCGTACAGCGACATCGGAGTTGGTGGCACGAGTCGACTTCACGGTTCATCGCCGTCGTGCACGGGAGGTAAGACTGCTATCCACCCCGAATCCCCCCGTCGGTGGGTTTTATTTTGTGTGACAACTCACACCACTGCGAATAGAATGTCGGCCCCGGTATTACAATAGCCAATACAACGAATATCCGACTGACTTTCAAAATGGACGTTACTACCTTGACCATAGTGTGAATAGTGGTTGGGAACATCATCCTTTTCAAGGTTATGGCTCATACCATGGTGAGCCCAATTACTATCCATACTCCCACCGGTCATACGGGCAAAATTCCTCTCTAGAGTCCGCACGTAAGTTAGCTGAGTCGACACAGAAGTTACTTGAGTTTACACGTAGTTCAGCTGTGATGAATAACTTAGTTTTGGACGAAAGCAATGCAACGTGTGAACCTTCTTTCCTAGATAAAATCAGGATGTCATGTGAGTCGACTCAGAAAATGTTGTTAGAGGCCCAGGAAAGAACTGCTCAAGATAATCTTAATTTCCAATATAGTGTTTCCAATAGTACCTTTGAAGATGAGGATAGTTATTTTCATAATCAAGATGACGAGGTTAGAATTGGTAACACTACTTTAGATGAGGTTCAACCATTTTCATGTTATTATAATGATGATTATGATGAGGATAATGTTGATGAAGAATTTGAAATAAGTAGGCATAGTGATCAGGAATTTGTTACTCCAATTGAGCTTTACAATGATAATATTATTTCTAGTTCAATTCCAAATAATTTTAATAATTATTCACCTATTCAAAAGGACGCAGGATTTGACTAGAGATACCACCGTTTTAGACGATGTAGTATTCCCTTATGATTACTGGCGATGATAGTTTTGAGGAACGAGTTTCTTATGAGAATATTGTTTTAGAGTCTAGCGATTTAGAAACATTAGTCTTAGACAAAGAAAATGAACTCGTAGAGATGAGTGAGGATGAACTCGACTTAGAAGAATCAATTGACCATTTTCAGAATCGATGACCTTGAAATTAGGAAGTTGTGACTAGTCTTTCTAGAGACAAAACTCTAAGTTTGGGGTGATTATCATTCTCCATGTGCCTTAACTCTTAGAAAGGTCCCTCACTTGGGACTTGACATTTTGCCTCAACCATTTTACAAGATTATCTTCATACACGTTTTCCCGAACCTAGTGATGTCCATAGGGAAGTTCGAGTTGTTAGAAACCCATCCTCTGGTTGATGTGGTTAGCCCAAGGCTATGATACCCAGATTGACTTTGTTTTCCACCAAATATTTTTCAACCGGTGGGAACATATAAGTTTCGGATGTGTCAATTATTTAGTTTTGAGACTAAACCCTAAGTACTTTAGGAAATTAGTATCGACACATTTTATTATGATTGACCGCCGATTTCATCGTGGTCAATTGTGTGAGTCAAAACGATTGACTTTAAGGATGCACAATTATTCGGAGTTATTATTATGTGCAAACAAGTTCTTATTTGAGTTTTTACGAGACTTTACAACCTCAAATAGGATCTTAGCTTTGAGGAATTCCAACACAAGAAAATATTTTATTTGGACCCAGTTATAGAACTCCGAACCCGAACCACAAACTAGATGTAGTTGTTTTAAACGAAACTAGACAAGGGTGTGTTTTATTTGCTAATTTTCTTGGCATGTTGCGATTCGTTTTACTTGTGATAGCTCATTTGGTTTCGATGACCCACAAAAATTTCGGCTATTACTTTATGATTTTATGAGGTGACTAATCCTTTCTTGTCTGGGTCAAGACGTTAAACTTAGCACTTCTTGGGAGGTAACCCAACATTCATGCGACACGGTAATATCTTTCCTTAACTCTTTTACTTCAAATGGTACTTGATTTCTCCTTGTTCATGCTTTTAATTTTATCTTTAGAACATTGAGGACAATTTTAGATTTAAGTTTGGGGGTATGGGAGAAACATTTTAGTTGCATTGATAAACTCCAGAGCTTAGAAATTTATGCTTATTAAGGATGGCACTAACCAATCTAAGTGGATGGAAGCATTTGGTTGTAGGAGTTGAGGAACTAATCTGATTAGATGGAAACATTTAAAGAGTCTATTCATAAAAGCACAGAGCTCAGGTGTTAGAATTAAAGAAAAAAACATGGTAGTTTCGCCATATCTCGTTGAATCCTTTTCACTTCTATTTTTATTTTGTTTTCTTTAAAATATGTTTCTCTAAGTGATTAGGTGGGGCTCACGATTCAAGTTGTTACCACTGTTAGGGTGAAATAGAGTGATTGAGATAAAAAAAAAAAAAAAAATGAGACCAGACCATCGGACCAATAGGAATAAATTCAATAAAGTCGACCACTTTGGAACCCTTGTATATGCCGATTGTGTTGACACAGAGTTAGGATTATCGACCACTTTGGTACCATTGTATATGCCAGTGTGTTGATATTAGTCTAGACCAATATCTCATCCATTAGGATAGGTTTATTTTGGCGGTGGCCTTGAGGCAGAGATATGAGAAACACTAGTTCACCTTAGTCAACATCAAAACCATCTACGTTTTTATATCCATCTCTTAATCTGTCCATGTGATTGGTTGACTCAGGTTATGATGTACAGAAACTATCCGAGTATAGCTCTGTGACTTATATATGAATTTTAGTATGCTTGAGTGCAAACTCGTGTACAAAGAATTGGAATTTCGCATCGGGTACTTCCTCCCGTAGTCAATAAGTATGCCAACCAAGGAGATTCTTTAGTGCCTTCCAAAGTTACGTGTAGATAGTTAGGTCCGGAGTATAAAGGTTTTGTGGGTATATCTCTAGTAAACCCTCCCGAGACTATAACTCGGCCACTGGGGCCACCTAGGGGTTTAAAGGCTTGTGCATAAGCTAAATGCAATCGACGATGCTCGGCGAGTGAGTTAGAATTTTATTTTCTAGATTTGATTTTCTCGAGGACGAGCAAATAATAAGTTTGGGGTATTTGATGACGCATTTATGTGTCTATTTTAGTCTCAATTCTACGTAATGTTAGTACTCGATTTTGCGCTTATTTTGGTATTTATGTCTTTGTAGGTGTTTTTGGAGAAATAAGGTTTTGCGAGAAAATTGGCTCAAAAAGTGGTATTTGCGCTCGTGGGAGAAAATTACTATTCGGACTCTCAGTTTGGATAAGGGGCACTTCAATTACTAAGGGGCACCTCATCGTTATTTGCACCCCAGGGCATCCCAAAGGCATCTGCTAAAGGCACCCCTACTCTGATTAGGGGGCCACCCTCTTTCATCATCATTTAAACCTCAGTTTGGCGGGAAATTTTCTCCCACGTCTGCATGACTTTTTTTGGATCGAGTTTGGTGAGCTTTTGTCGGATTTTTCTCGCTGGAAAGGATTGGTTTGGGCCTGTTTAATCCAAACAGGATTGGTAACTGGATTGGGTTCGAAAAAGGAGAAGATTTCTACAGAATCTCGACAAAACAGGGGACAATATATGTCGGGTTTATGAGGAAAGAATAAAGGTGCATACTGATCGGTTTGAGTCTGTTGCGACAAGGAAGGGATGAGTGACGTATCGGAATCATAAAGAAGGTATGAAATCTTCTGTATATTTGGTAGATTGATAACACAGGGCAGTGATATTTTATCCGGTAAGTGCTGCTAAATCTGGAAGTTACGTGGGATTAGAAGGACAAGATATACTCTGCTAGATTTGATCACATGCTTAAGGAATTCTGGATATATTCATACGCGGGAAGAAGACGCGTACAGGGAGATAAAAAGGGAACAAAATATCGAGACTTGGGGTAAAAAGCAGGGAAGGTGTTTTGAAAGATTTGACCGGATTTTATTGGCCTGTGGTGTATATAAACAAAGGGAAGAGTCAAAACAGGGTCTGTCGGAGAGTTTGGGGTCGATTGGAGGCTTCAGAAACGCTGCAGGAGGAGTTGCAGCAGCAGCAGGTGAAGAGGAAGAAGAGAAGTTGCAGACGACACTTCAGAAGTGTCGTTCTCAAGAACACGAAGAACAGACTCGCAGAGGCAGTCTTTTATTTTGCTGCACTTTGAATTTATCGTTTATCATAACAGTGACTTGCAACACTTATAAACGTTGCAGTTTTCTGTTTTCATTACTCTTCTCTCTTTTGACTATTGTAAACACACTTTTGAGCCATGAATAAATATTTTGAGTGTATTTTCACCATGTGGAGCTAAACCCCAACACTGGGACTACGGAGGAAGCCATTTTTCACGCATGTGGCAATTCTATTATTTCTTTTATGACTTATTGCATTGATTTTCAATTGATATATGATTTTTATTGAGTGATTGTGATTTCAATTGATGGGTCATGCTTTCTTAAGTGTTTTGATGTCTCATGCTTTAGATATACAATCACTACTTTCAAAATCTACTTTCGGCAATGAATTAGAGTCAATAAATTTGAGCTATAAATGTCTAGAATTATTAGTTGAACCGCATGAATGTAAGAATTGGTGGAATCCTCGAGTCTCGTTAATCTCTCGATATCGTGACAAACTTGTGTATATATTTTCTTTATTTTTAGTATTTTCTTAAATCGAGTCTTTACAAGTCTGAGTTGAACGAATCTTTCTTACCACTTTACTACAACAACATAAAATCACATCACAGAACCCATCGTGAATAACCGCCCAGAAATTCACCCATGGATAGTTTGCCAAAGCAAGCTGAGTAAATAAAAAAACATAGTTTCTGCAAATAGATTCATCTTCTTTTTTAGTATACGGATCTCGCCGAACTAACAGGGCCGAGACATGTTTAAGGGCCACAAAGAATCGCGGCCGGCCGGACCGAATCGAACTGAGTGGGGAACCGTACTGGTTTTGGACCGAACCCAGGGAATACAAAGGTAAGGTACCCAGGTCCAAAAATAGGAACCGAGGTCCTGGGGTGCAGGTACACCTGGCCCAATACAAATGCATGCCGTACTCTAGGATCGAAAGTCCCGAATAATCATAATCGTTAGATTTAGGGGATAAGGGATCGATAGTAGTTAGATTAAAGGGGTATATAACCAACATAGTAGGGTTAGGGTTTGGTTCCCTTTCTTTCTTTTTTCTCGTCTCCTCTCTCGAGAAGGAGAAGAACTTCTTCCGTAATCCTCTCGTTAAGTTAATCTCTACCAAAGTTAAGTAAAAAAAAAACCTCAAATCTTCGTTTCTTCATCAAACCGAGTTCGTATCTCTTTGTAAATACAGTTTTTGCCTATTTTCTAATTCCGGTGTGGTAAACATAAGAAGAACAATTTAGAATCTTAATCATAAGGTAAAGTAATCTTTTATTGATTTGTTTCATCTTTTTTGTTCAATTTGTTTTTAATTTGTGTATGCCTCGTGATTGAGATTGACGGATTTTGTTTTTATTTTTTTTTTTTCTTCGTAATACCGGGTGTAGAGTTTTAGGGAGAGCTCCGAAGAACTGATCCGATTGAGGTATGTCTTCTTCTTTGTTTATTGCTTAGATTTGATTTTGGGAAACTTGATTGTTTCGATTAGGTTCAATATAATGATTTAATGATGGGTGTGGTGTGGATGCAATCAAAATATTTTATCATTTGGGTTTGCAATGTTTATTGAATGTTATTGAATATGTGAACTTCTTTAAATGACTGTTCTTTTGGGACCAAACTCAATTGTGTTATCATATTTGGAAATTGTAGTAGTACTGTAGTAGTCATGAGAATTATGACTACAAGTTTGTTCAAGTTTGTATCGATTTGGAAATTGCTTTTGCTCTGGTATTTATCAACTTGTTGATTAAGGTTGTTGCTTTCTATTAGGTGATTCTTTGGATTGTGGTTCTATCTATTGTGGGAGCTTGGTGCAATTTCTTGACCTTGTTCTACATAGGTAAGAGAGAGTAGTTTCATTACTTTGCAAGTTTCTTGGTCACATGTATTATGTCTTATTCGTGTGAGTTAGGTCTAACTACTTGTGTTGATAGATAAGCTAATTTAGTTTGGCAATTACAAGATAACATGAATGTGGTTGTGCAAAATTACAGAGTGCAGGTTCATTAAATATCTTCTCTGAGACTAAGATTTAATTGTGATCAATGTTTTTAAAAGTCTCTTCTCTTGTCAGTGATGAATGCATCAATTCCAGCTAGGGTTCCGAACGAAATATGGCGCCATTTCACTAGGAGAAATGTTGAAGAAGCCACTTGCAATTATTGTGGAAGGACTTATAGGGCTAACATGTCCAGAAATGGAACTTCTGCCTTGTGGAAGCACTTTAAAAGATTCCCCAACAATCCTAATCATAACAGAGCTCACATAAATAATGCTTAGAAGTTGTAACTTATGCAGTTATGCTTAATGCAATTATGCTTAGAACTTATGCAGTTATGCTTGTGTAGTTATGCTTAGAACAATGTCTTTAATATTTATGAACTTTTATATGTATGATACTATGATTCTATTTCTATGAATTCAATTTTATTTGAGTTCTTATTTTTATTTCCTTTGAGGTTTTATTTTTCAGTTCTTATTTCTTCTTCATTTTATAAGTATGGATGCATCAAGTTTCTTATTTAATTTTTGATTGAGTTCTTATTTCATTTCTTATTTTATTTCATTTCTTATTTCATTTGATTCTTTATTTCATTTGGTTCTTATTTCATTTTTCGGACTTAAATTTGTTTTCTGATGATAAGTGGCATGGATGCATCAAGTCAAGCTCATGGAACAACTACTCCTACACCTACAACTCGCTACACCTACCACTGCCACAGAGATACAATTGTTGGATCCTCAATCCAACCAACAAATGAAGCGATATAACCCGTAGACAAAGATCGGTAGACGTAGAAGCTACTTCTACTCAAATGGGTGGTAAGATAACTTCTAACATTTGGAATCATTTCAAGAGGTTGAATGTTCAAGATCCGCATGCAATTACCGCAAGAAGGTGATAAAGGCTCACTGGAAGGAATGGTACAAGTGGAATGTGGAAGCACTTCACAGAGATGCAAGCGAGAATCTAACAAGCCAAAGCCAAAAGGACAAGAAACTACGACATTAAAACCCGGAACTGGGTGAGGATGAAGGTCAGTTAGTCTCTACTATTTTCAGTCAAGAGAAATGTAAAAGGACAGTTGTTGAATTTATTATAATTGATGAGATGCCATTTAGAGCAGTTGAGGTTTTAGGAGAATGATGCATGTCTTAGAGCCTAGATTTGTTGTGCCAGGTAGAATGACTATTTATAGATGTTTATTAGACATGTATGTATTAGAGAAAGAAAAGTTGAAAAATTACTTCAAGTCAACCAAGCAGAGGGTTAGTTTGACAACAAACACATGGACTTTACCAAACAATTACAACTACATCTGTGTAACAGTTCACTTTATTGATCAGCAGTGGAAGTATCAAAAGAGAATTATTATGTTTTGTGAGGTTAGTGGTCACAAAGGAATTGACATTGGTGAGATGTTAGAGAAGTGATTGTCGATTGGGAGCTTAAAGATGTGTTTACTTGTCACTTTGGATAATGTGAGTGCCAACAAGGGTAGCAATGGATTATTTGAAGACTAGTATTGTTTCAAAGACAAGTGCAGAAGAGAGCTAAGTACTTGCATGTAAGTATATGTATATGAATATAACTTTTTTTTTACTTTCTACTTAGGATTATGTTTATTAGTTTTGTTAAAATATCTAATACTTGTTTGAATTCACCTTTTGGTAAGGTGTGCAGCTCATGTACTTGCACTTGTGGTAAAAGATGTTGTGAGGGTCTCTGATAAATCAATTGCAAGAATCGAGTCAGATTGTCAAGTATATAAAGGGTTCTCCATCTAGGTTGGATAAGATTAAGCGTTGTGCAAAATTAGTTGGAATAGAGTCTAAGGTAACATTGATATTAGATGTTAAGACTAGGTGGAACAACACATTCTTGATGCTACAGGCTGCAGAAGTGTTTGAAAAAGCATTTATTAGGTTAGAAAGGTATGGCAAGGAATATCGGCAGTTGTTTTATTACCCAAAACAGAGTGAGAAAGATCTACCTGATGCTAATGATTTTGATATTGATGTTAATGTTGGTGAAGAAGAAGAAGAATTTAGTGAAGAAGAACAACAAGAAGAAGAAGTTGAGGTGACAGGGAAGAAGAAGAAGGCACAAAAGAAGAAGAAGGTAGTAGTGAGGAAACCTGCTCCATGTGAAGAGGACTGGATCTTTTCCAGAGGCCTTGTCAAATGTTTGAAAGTATTCTTTGATGCCACTGTTGCATTTTCAAATTTCAACTAAGGTAACAACAAACACTTTTTATGGCAATTAGTTATCATATATGAGCAACCAGTTGAGTTTAGAGATAATGTAGATGAAGATCCTTTTATTGCTACTATGGGCTGGAAAAATGTTTAAGAAGTATAACAAATATTGGGTTGATTATGCAAAGATGAACCCTACAACCTTTTTTGCCATGTTGTTGGATCCTAGAGAGAAAGAAAAAGGACTACAATTTGCTCTTGAGCTCTTGTATGGGAAGAATTCTTCTAAGGTTGAATCTGTTATGAAGCTTGTTAAGTTGGATTTTAAGATTCTATTTGAAGAATATAAGGATGTCTATTCAGTTCATGAGGAGGAGTCAAGTAGTTCTATCCAGGGACAAGCCAAAGCAGTGGTAAGTAAACCAGTGGCAGGGCCAAGTCGTATGAAAGAGTTGATGTCAAGGAGTAAGAGGTTCAAGAAAAGCCCAAATGATGAAGAGGGAATAACAGAGTTGGATAAATATTTCATTGACGAGTATGAAGAAGGTGAAGGAGAAGATGATGATGAGGAGTTTGACTTATTGGGTTGGTGGAAGACCAACAGTACAAAGTATAAGATACTTGAACATATGGCTAAGGACATATTAGCCATTCATGTGTCTTATGTTGCCTCCGAGTCTGCTTTTAGCACAGGAAAGCGAGTATTAAGTCCTTGTAGAAGGTCTTTATCTACAAGGACAGTTGAGGCATTGCTTTGCACACAAAGCTGGCTAAGGAAGCCAATACAACTTGATCTTCTATCGATTACATACAGGATGATGATGTTGAAATTGAAGAAGGTAACATATTACATTATTACTTGTGTTTGCGTAATAGATATAGTCTAATAGTTACTAACCTGTTATTATTTGTTTTGCAGCTGCTATTTGGTCCTATCAACACCGATGACACCACAAGTGTTGCTGACATGGATTAGAAGATCAAGATTCAAGACTACTGCAACACCAGCCAAAGCCTTTTGCTAGTTGTTCTTTTTTCCATTTTCTCATTTTCAAGACTTAGTGTGTGTGTACGTAGCTCTACCGCTCTTGGAGCTTGTTTTTTTTGTATTTTCAAGACATTGTTTTGGTTTGCTAGTAATATTGTTACTTATTAGTTGTTGCTTTGAATGAGAATTTGAGATATTAGTATTACTTAATATATTGAAAAATATGTAAAAACAGTACTTAGACATCAAGAGAAAAGACATATATTTATGTCTAGAAAAGTACCTGGTATCGGAGCCGTACCAGTGCAGAAATGTACCGAATGGCCGGAACCAGAGGTACAAGGTACAAGTCTGGGGTCAAAATTTTGGAGGCAGAGGCTAGGGAGGTATGGTGTACCCGGTCTCGTCAAGAACCAGAACCAACCAGACCGTGTGCACCCTTAGACATGTTCAATCAAGAATCGAGAGTGAAGAGAAGAATGTGTGAATTTAGAGTTGAAATGAGGAGTATTTATAAAATTCAATAAATTTAGCCGTTGGATCACAAGATTTTTAAGCCGTTCAGATTGAGCCATTGGCGCCATTGGATCAGAAGCTGGCGTTTTTAATACGCATGATGGCGCTTGAAGTAAAGCCGCGCGTTGGTGGTAAAAACGTCGGCGTTTTTTCTTCAACGCCAACGTTCGTAGCAAGCTCGCCCGTCCTTACTACAGGCGAGCCCTGGTTTGTCCGTCTCGATGTTCAAATCATCAAAGATATTGAGACGAACATCCATTTTTCATGTTTGTTCATTCCATAGGAACTGCTCTTAATGAGCTTATTGAAAAAGCGGGGGTCTAACAACCACACCCAATATTTCGCTTAGCAATCTGTATGGAAAAACTCCAATATACTTTCTAGAGAATCAACTAGACAAATGACTCAATCTAGATAAAAAGTATATCAACGAAGTTTATATCTCAATCTCGATTTGATCTTTACTCAAGCAAATAGAAATCATGTGAGTCTTTATCAAGAGAGATAACTTGGATGGTACCAAAGACCAATATCCAAGTGTCAATCAATTTAAATCAACAACCAAAGGCCTGGATATTCTAATTGATTGAACAACGCACAACCTGTGATATTTCAATTATATAAACAAATATAATGTGGAATAGAAATAACACAGACACCAGAATTTTGTTAACGAGGAAACCGCAAATGCGGAAAAACCCCGGGACCTAGTCCGGATTGAACACACGCTGTATTAAGCCGCTATAGACTCTAGCCTACTCCAAATTAACCCGGTTTTGACCGTAGTTGAACCCCAATCAATCTCACACCGATCCAAGGTACGGTTATGCTCATACGCCTCGATCCCAAACATGATGCTACGTACTTGATTCCCTTAGCTAATCTCACCCACAACTAAGAGTTGCTACGACCCAAAATCGAAGACTTAAATAAACAAATCAGATCACACAGAAAAGTCTATAGTAATAGATAAATCCGTCTCCCACGAATAGACCTATGAGTTTTGTTCGAGTCTTTTTGATAAATCAAGGTGAACAGAACCAATCAATAACCAGGACTTATATTCAGAAAAGATCCTAGTATTATTGATCACCTCACAATAATCTTAATCGACCTTGTGAAAAAAAGATATTGTGGAATCACAAACGATGAGACGAAGTGTTTGTGATTTCTTTTCTATCTTGCCTATCGGAGATATAAATCTCAAGCCAATTATTTCAATTGTACTGTGACGATAGAAACAACAAGATCATATCACACAACTACAAGAAAAGTAGTATCGACCGTTCACAATCCCAATGAAGTCTTTAAGTCGTTAACCTGGTTTTAGAAGAAGAAAACCAAAGGTTAAAGGAGAATCGACTCTAGCTTAGCAAACTAGTATCACACGTAAAGTGTGGGGATTAGGTTTCCCAGTTACTAGAGTTCTCCCTTATATAGTCTTTCAAATCAAGGTTTGCAATCAATGTTAGCTTAGTAACATAGCATTCAATATTCACCGTTAGATGAAAACCTGATTAGATTCAAGCTAATATATCTCAACCGTTGGATCGAAAACTTAGCTTGTTACACACAAACGAAATGTTCAATTTTGGGTTTATGAACCGTACACAAACATTAACATTTGTTGGTTCAACAATAGTCAACCAAATGGTTAGCCATATGAACACTCTCATATCAAACATATTCTTCTTCACCATAACTAGTTCAAATGACTCAAATGAACTAGGTAGAGAGTTGTTCAATTGCTTAGATCTTATGTAACTACACAAGAAACAATCTAAGCAAAAACGGTTTGATTCACTCGAATCGGTTCATGAACTTTATAGCCACGGTTTGCAAAAGCATTCCTTAGTTTATATAAACATGAGTTCAAGAACAACCTAGTTTTAGATATAACCTACTCAAGTTCGCGGACTGGGTTCATGGACTTAAGCTCATGGAAGGAGTACACAAACTCCAGCAGAAATTCTCGGGTGAGAACTTCCGCCAGTTCGCGGATTGAGTTCGCGAACTTGGCTTGCGCCACTTCCATTTCTCTTGATCAACAAAGTTCGCAAACTTTGGTTCAAGGAATAAGGACTTATACATATATGTGTTTCCACAACAATGCTTATATCCTACCAATGGTTATGTAATCTAAACTCTCATTTCAATCATTGAAACATTCTCGAGAATGTTATATGTAGCAAGTTATTCACAGACCATTTTTCGTCAGAGCAGTTTCCAAAGTGATTGAAACATATCATGACTTTCGTCACTAGGTAAAGATGAATTTCGGTTAAAGCGAAAGCTTACCAACACATATTTCGAGAAATAGATAGGCGAGTTAAACTCGGCTCAAGGAAATAGCAAAATGTGTATAATGAAAGTCTATACGTCTAAACAACTTTTGTCTCAAGAGTAGGAGATAGAGTAAATAGACTTTTGAGTGACAGATAAGTTCAAGTCTCCACATACCTTTTAGTCGATGAAGTTCCACCGAGTTCCTCGAGTAGTCCTTCGTCTTGTATGATGATTGCCATGGAGTTCTTGAGCTCAACTACACTTTCTATCCTAGTTCGAGACCTTTAGCTACATAGGCTAGAAATCAAGACTTATAGTTTTGACCACTAACATTGACAAACATGCTTGAGATAGCAACGCATGCGAAGTTCGAC
>JAJJWW010004187.1:0-35233 GCA_023531295.1 Papaver armeniacum
GTAGTATTCAGTCTGTGGGCACCAACAGATTCATCCAATCCGTTCCAGAGATGGTTTCCACCACGTAATTGATGACGAAGAAGACATCCCAACTTTGAATTAAAACCAGTCGAGTTGTCGCGTAAAACTGGATCTCCAATGAATCTTCCTCCTTGTTATAACCACATTCTTTTCCCCCAAAAGAAAATAAATGACTTCTGGGCCACTTTAACATATCCCGTGAATGTCGACGTCTAGTTGTCGCGTATTTGCACACGGATCTCAACTCTATCTGGTGCTTTATCAGCACTTACGCACCACCTGCCTGCCGGCCATGTATTTAGGTTGATGTCATATTTAGGTGGAAATGTTATCCATTTCATTAATTAATCATCTTCAAGAATTGCATTATCTGCCACTAATTTTCTTCTATATAAGTTGCGTGTTTCCCTCTCCCTCATCTCTCTCATTTTCTTTCTCTCTATCTTACTAAATATTTGGTATACCGATAAATCCTAGATATTCTTTCTATAATAATAATTCTTGGTTGGTTTATCTCAAAACCATTCATTCATTAATTCTCAATAATCATATACTATTGATTTATATTAATATTAATGGAGAATTCTGATTATTATCTTCTTCAGCACCAACCTGATCATGATCTTCATCATCTAAACTTTCTAAACCAACATCATCAACAACAGATCATCACAACTATGATGAATCATAATAAAGGTACCATTCCTTTTCTTTCTTCTTCTAATTATTCTTTTTGTGTGATTTCTTGAACTAATTATAATTTTGGTCTTGTTCTTGATTATCAGGATCATTAGAGACGACGGCTCCAATGGTTTTCGTCATCATGGGTGTTAGCGGCTCCGGCAAAACGTACGTATTCATTCCCTCCCTCTCTCTCTCTCTCTCTCTCTCTCTGAAATTTACGCACTTAATCGAAACCAAGATCATGATTAATTAGAGTCATGATTTATATAATCAAATCAAGAATTCACTGATTCCGCCCACCAAGATTGATCAGAAGATAAAGCTGGTGGTGATTTCCACCCCCTACCTACATTTTGTCATTTTCATTCTAAAGTGTTATGGGCCCTGTCGACCCAGTAGTAAAAGTATGGCCCAACAGATGTGGGGGCAATTGCCCCCGACATAATCAACTTTTAGATGAATTTTGATGATGAATAATTTGGTTCTAGTACTGATAATTTGATGAATTTGATTGACAACAGTACTGTCGGCGAGTTGTTAGCAAAGACGATGGACTTCGGTTTTCTCGACGCCGATGATTTCCATCCGGTAGCAAACAAAGAGAAGATGAGTAAAGGGATTCCACTCAACGAAGAAGACAGGATACCATGGCTAGAAACACTACGAGACACGCTCCGAACAAAGATCAACCAGATCAGTTCGAGCAGTAACGGTATTTACGACGATGCGGACGACGACAAGAAGAGGAAAGCAGTGCTTTGTTGTTCAGCTCTGCAGAAGAAGTATAGGGAGATTCTGAGAACTGCTGATCCTAATTACAAGCCAGGGAGTTATGTTCCTGGCAGGGTGAAGTTTATTTACTTGGAGACGCCGATTGAGGTGTTGCTGAACAGAGTTAACAAAAGAGCAGCAGAAGGAAAACATTTCATGCCTGCTTCACTGTTGCAGTCCCAATTGGATTTGCTTCAGATTGATAATGAACAAGAGAAAGACATCACTGTCGTTGATGGCACTCTGCCTCCACAATTTATTGTAAACGATATCCGATCACTCATTTTGTGATCTGTGTACCAATTCCAACAAATTTGTTGCTAAGAAAATAAAATTTTAATATGCAAGCTTTTTGTTTGAAATGGAAATTAAAATGCAAGCTTCATAAAAGAAAAAGTCACTGTGGACAGCTGCTTCATTTTTGTGTTTCCTGTGCTTAGATTACTTCCAATTCGGCACATACTGGAAATGCACCACTTACTTTTATGAAAGTAAACTGAGATTCAGATACCGAAATGTCTCTACTCTGGCAATTAGGATTATACAGTACTACAACATCTGTTTAGATACAAAATTCATTACCTCTGACATTTCCCCGTTGCCTGGACTGCTGCAATCATCTGCTATCCCTGTCCCTCCTCCTGCCTCCATCGCCACTGTCATGTTTTCTATCATCTCTATCCCTCCTCCTGCCTCCTTCACTTTCTTTCTGTACCCGATCACTCTCAATTCTCTTATCTCCTTCCTTGTCGGTTCTCCTGTAGTCGCGTTCACTCTCTTTGATTCTACGGTCACTCTCACTTCTCCTATCCACTTCTTTGTCAGTTCTCCTGTAATCACGGCTGCTCTCCTTATCTCGACGATCACTCTCACCTCTGCTGACTCCTTCTCTGTCAGGTCTCCTAGAATCACGGTCACTTTCTCTGTTTCTATTATCACTCTCTCTTCTCCTGTCTGCTTTGTCAGTATCCCTGTAATCTCGGTCACCTATCCGTACCCCATCATTCCTAGACGTCTTACGCTCCTGGTGGTGTTCACTTCTCCTGTCCCCATGGCCACTGTCTCTAGGGAACCTTTCTTTCTCATACTTGTCATCCTCGAGTCTTCTGCTTCCACCATGCCTACTCCTCTCATCCTCTCTATCTCTTCCTCTACTTCTATCATCATGCCTACTTCTATCACTTCTCGAGTCCCTACTTTCCTGCCCTTTATGTCTCAGGTCCTTCTCACTTTCTCTGTCCACCCTTTGTTTCTTCAAATCTTTATCCGGGTCACGTTCTTCCCTCCTCTTTTCTCGTCCAGAGCCATCAGTGGTGTCTCCCTCGAAGACCATCTCATAACTGCAACGAAACAATGTTAGTCTTTTCAAGTAACGAAGGGAAATACTCACCAAAGTTGAATCGGATTAGCTAATAAAGAAAGATTGCACACTTACTTCTCATTTCCACCACGCTGGGTGTTCCCGTCTTTTAGAACATACTTTGGGTTTTCTGCTTTCACACTAGGGTCTCCAGTGCAATCTTTCGCCATGTGATCAAGGGAACCACATTTGAAACAACCTCTCCCTGTACCAGAACACATTAAATGATGCAATTACATCTCTCATGCAGAAGAAGGAAAAAAAAATGTGAATTTTATATAGGAATACGCAATATTGAGTGAGAGTTAAAATCCGGGGGCACATGAGGGAAGCAATAAGTTAAAGATACCAATAGCAACATATGAATTTAAACTGCAAATCATGATGGTAGGAATCTAAACGTAAAAAGACTTCAAAAGTCCACGTCTTGCATCTGTATAAACATCAGGAGTTGCCTGTCTAAGTCATACCTTTACCAGTTTGATGCTCTTTACGCCTGTATTGACCCCACAGCTTAGAAACACTCTGACTAAAGTCCACATGAATCCTCCGATCATCAATCAAAGCATTATCCATCTGCATTAAAGTTTTGTAACACATGAGATATGAAACACAGCAAAAAAAAATCACCATTATCAAGCCAAACAGGGTTAGTGTAATCAACATACCTTAAAATAGGCTTGCTCACAGGCCTCATTTGTTTCGAATTCTGAATCATCAGCCAGAAAAAGTTGGTTAAACCTCATAACAGGTGGGCAATAAAATATAAGAAAGTATAGAATAGGAGATGATGGGATTTATCCATGTGCTGAGCTCATTTGTAAAGTTAAAGTAAATGCGAGTTGATTAAGACTACTCACCGATAAAAGCATAGTTTAAGCTGTCTCCAGTTTTAAAATCACGGATCACCTCAGCACTGTAAAGTTAAAAGTATTATTAGTATAACATCAAGGAAATCTTACTAAAACGTGATAAAAATGTTCAAATAAAGACATAAGCCTCTGAGTACTCACGATACTACAGTTCCAAAGCGTGAAAAGATTGTATTCAAATCCTCATCCTGCATTAAAACGAAAAGAGAATATCAAAAAATTAGCTATGATGTTGCAACTCTGAAAATACAATTTGAAGCAATAAACAAGTTGGGCAAATTCCAGCCAAGTCATAACGAGGACTCACTTCAGTAACTGGATTAAGCTTGCAAACGAATAAAACGTTTTCTGGAGGTTTCATATCAGCATCAGGAATGTCACCAATCTGTAAAACATGGCACATGTAAACAACTATTTCATAGAATTGGATCAAACAACACAAATAACTCAACAAGAGAAATAAATCTGGATCATACACTCTCAAGAACCACAGCACTGGAATGTGCCTCCTTTTGCCGAATAACCTCCTCAAGCTCTCCTGAACCCAGTTGTTCATCCATAGGCACCCAATCATCTTCGAGTCGCACGTCGTCATCAATCTGAATAACTCAGCAAAGGAAGGAAAAAGGGACATTAATACGATGGAATCTGATTACTAAATAAAGTTGAAACAAGAGCAAAACCCGTCCGTAGCTAGCATTCAAATTCTCAGAATAATGATAGAAATACAAATCCTAAATTCTTTTCATATTTAAATTGATATCCCATCAACTTAGTAATGTATTGCTCATGAGCAATAAATAACCATACCACACACAATAGTTTGTTAATGTCTAAGTTTAGGTTAGTTCCATTCATCTAATTATTATCAGCCTCATTATATATATATATATATATATTATCAGTCACCAGCTTTATGTGAATGATGCATATGCTGCAAGCTTCCTCTACTGTGGGATTTTGTTTAAAGTCATAAAGAAAAATAAAAAAAATAAAAAATCTAACTTATAGACAACCTCAGCTAGTGGTTTTCCTTCTGGAGAGGCATCGGGAATCAAACTGGCAAGCCCGGCAGGATCATCGAAGGGATCATCCAGAATATAAGTATGCTTGATCCTGTTGCATAAAAGAGTGTGGGTAAAGATTTTAAAAAATTAGAAATACTATTCAAGAGAAAACAACGCCAACATAGGCATGATGCCTGATTAGTTGTATTAAGAAAATATGTAGAGAAGACAAAAAACAAACCTGATATTCTTGTATGGTCTCCCCTTCTCGTCCAGATATGCTTCATTTAATCTCGTTAATGTCTCCAAACCTTCAGCAACCTCCCCGAAAACCTTTAACAAAGAAAAGATAAGGATTTTTCTTATCTACTTAATACTTAACATCTATAGAACAAATCTGAGAACTCGAGACTAACCGTATGTTTCCCGTCAAGATAGTCTAGATCGTCACGCAGGGTGAAGTAGAACTGCATTTGAGAAAAGAGACCCAGTAAAGGTTAACAAGTATGTAATGAAGACGCATTTTTCTCAAGCATATAAGACTAAATTATTTATTCTTTCTACTATTCCACCCTATTCCAACCATCCTGATTAATAATTTGCAACCCTGACCTAACGAGCTTTTATTATGCTACGAAAGTGCTTCAAGCTAAATTGTCTTTTGCAGAAAAGACATCTAGTATAATATCAGACTAACTTCATACCTGAGAAGCATTAAGACCCTCTCCACCACTGGCCATTGCAACAGTCCCAGTTTTAGAATGCTTTAAATCTTGATGGATCTCATCACCGAAAAAACGGGCCTGGTCACCAAAAAGAAACCTGAAAAAACATAATATATGTGAATTAGATACGTGATACAAAATATCATCAACATTGTGTACGTGTGTTGCTGCAGTTTAGTTTTTGCAGTAAGTTGCTAACAGCAAATCAAAACCAAGAAAGCAGGACAAGCAAACTTTAAAACCTCGTCGCAACACAACTACATACCAACAGTGATATCCATAGGCATATTGCTCTAAAAATGTGAACTCGAGGGAAATGATTGTTTAATAAAGGCCCTCGTTTGCCCAGAGGTGCTGGGGCTAGTAGAACGAGCACTTTACAAACATCACCTTTGGACTAGGTATGTTTTCAATAGTTCAAGATGTGACATTCAAATACTAATGTAGGTTATTGTCTATATGCTAACGAACAGATAAGTGAAGGAAATCAACATGTGTTGGTGAAGTTGCTAGTACCATAATGAAACCAAAAAACCAGGACAAGCTGACATTTTCTAATAACTTCGTCCAACCAAGTCCAACTAGATAACAAATATGATATTCATACTGCATTTGCACCTACACTGGGTAACCAAGGGAATGGGATTCTAATCTAAGCCCTTGTGTGTCGGAGGTGCTAGCCCAAACATGAACCATACTAACACCAAATTCGCCTAAGTAAAGTTACAAAAATTTAAGAAGCTGGATCACAATGCTAACGTAGGTTACTAATATTATGTATACACTAATCAATCAAAAATTAAAGGAAATCAACTCACTTGTAGACAGAATCACCGCCATCTCCCTTTCCTGTAGGATCCCCAGTCTGAGCAGTAAAATCCTTTTGTATCGTATGAAATAGACATCCATTGAAGTACTTAATCCTGCACCCAACCAACATCAATAACATATAAAGAGCCATTCAAATCCCCAAATTTTGAAAACAACATCCAATTTCGCAAATTCTGAAAAAGGAGAAATCAAAGCAAAAGTAACAGAAACCTACTTGCAGAGCTTAAGGAAGTTCTTGGTGGTGAGTGGGCACCGATCCGTGTGTAAATCAATAACAATATCCCCCAAACTGGTAGTAATCATGACAGACATTGTCACTGAATAATGCCGTCTCTTCTCAAACCCTAACAATAATACATCAATAATTACAAAACAATTAGATGATAGAATTAGGTTTTTCCAACAAACCCAGATTTAAGAATCAAATAGAAACATAGTATACATTACAATCAACCAGATGGTAAGGCGAAAACCCTAAACCCAAAATTTTAATTTCCTTTTTTTGTAAAGTTAGAATCAGTTGTTTCTCAAATTTTCAGATATTAAAACCCTAAACCGAAAATAAATAATACGATGTAAGACGAGATTCTCAATGTGTTGTTTACCTACCTGATTGAGATTTGGATTAGCTGAAGAAGAACAACTCAGACTCCTCTGAGCTTCGAGAGAGATGGGAGAGCAAATTTTAGAGACGGAAAATAAATGGGCGGTGTCTGGGAAGGAGTCCTTCCGAAGGACTATAAAAAAACTTGAAAAAGGGCCAGGCGCGAGGAGGACCAAAGCTCGACTTGGGCTACAAAAAGGGACCAGCTCTAAAACTCAAAGACGTGCCTCGTGCCTTCTTTCCTTTTTTTTATATGAATCACTAGTGACTAGTGGATTGCCCGTGCCATAATGGCACGGGGTGAAAGGGGTGTTGGTGCTATAATGGCACCAGCATGGACTTTTGTTTGGGCTTTAACATACTGTTGGTATCGGCAATTGCCACAATTACATGTAATACTAAAATTATGAAGTAAACAATGTTGTTCATAATAACATGGCAATATGTATAGATCCAATCTTTTTAGGTGTTATGGATTTTAACCACATTTACGTTCTTGTGTAAACTTGAATTTTATGAAATTCTCTTGTTTGCAATTTAAACTTCTCAAGAACGTTCATACGTTTCTCCAATCTTGTTTCTGCAATATATACAAAATGGTCGCTATTATACAAAACATTTTAGTTAGAATCAAAATATCCAAAGATGTTAGACATCTACTCTTGTAATATAAATTTTCGTTATTTTACCATGTAAATTTCTATAACTCGGTAAGCTCAAACCCAAGAATAATTTTGGAGCCAACCTTTAATGAACAGTCCAAATACCCCCACTACGTAATTAAAACTTCCAAAACTCAAATCAAAATCTATTAAAAGCGTGGTCTCAATCGATGGTTCAAGCTAGACCTAAAAAAACAAAGTAACTCTCATAAATCACCCCATCGCTATCATTATATCGTATCGATTCTCTTACAGACTAAATTGTCCTAAAAATATCAAATAATCAGATTATAACACTCATGGAAACTTTATCGAAATTCTAAGAATTTTTGAATAGTAAGAGAAGTAAAATGTAATAGTACCTATAAAAGGACTTCCAAATAGACCAAATTTGAGGTCTCATGTCCATTGATATTCCTCCGGAAAGCAAGTAAAGTCTCTTATTTGTTATCACACATAAGCACATTTACGGTGGATTTATTTTAAGCTCTGATTTTCATGTTCATAATGGAATTATTTTACTTCTACTTGTGTTCATACTCATGCCAACAACTTTTTCTTGCTCGTATCCGCTAGAAAATGGCTCACCTACAAACATAGAAAAAGTCATCAATTAGATTATGTAACACCGTGTTTTTAGCATGGCGCATGCTAAAAGATGCGCCATTTGCTTGTGATGAAGCTTCATCCAAAGCTTCGCAAGCGGCGTGAAAAGGTGGATCGGGTTAAGGCATACCACAGCGCCAAAATGGCGATTATGTTTTGCATTTGGCGAGGGACAATATTGCATCATCATGATGCATTAGGCCAGTTGGATAGGTGGCCTTGAGCTTACAAGTAATCATTGCGCATTATGAGAGTTATTGGCCAACAACCAATATCGCACAATCATTGTGCATCGAGACCGAGAGAGGGTCAATGAGAGAATATTGCATAATCATTATGCGATAGGCCAAAGAGAATGTCACATAATCATTGTGCAGACAGACGGAACGAGTGGTGCACAATCATTGTGCAAGACGAAAACTCGGCAATCATTGCCGTATTATTGAAATTCATGGCAACGGCCATGAATAGTGAAGCAAGCATGTCAATATGCTCCCCTTTCCATACTTGTAGAAATTCCATTAAGACATATATAGGGAGGGGTAGTTGGTTGAAGGTGCATATGCGGACTATGTACCAAGTAAGCTTCATAGCTTAAATAGGAAGAGCATAATGATGCCTAAGGCTCATTTATAGTTGCGTAGCCTTTTCGAAGAGGGTATTTGATGCGTTGGCATCACTATGCCACTGACGCGGACCCGATGATGCATAATCATTATGCATCTTGGCGGAATGGCCTATACGAACTAAGGCCATTACCGTTTTTGCTAGGCCACGGCCTTGCAAACGATTTGGTTTAAGTTTCGTGCCTTCGCCTTCGATGAACTACTACTGTGCTTGATCCCTTTAGAGTAGGGAAGAGCACGAGGGCAGCCCAATGAGTTGCAAGACATTGCCGGTCCCAAAGACTGTCGCTCATATCATCTAATTCGGAGATGATTGCGACATTACGCCCCTCGTATCATCTAAGCTCGGTGGATCGACGTAAGAGATGATTGTGGCCATACTTGATGAGGCTAGTTGCATTCCATTCCTTGGATGCTCGTACTTCTATCAAGGCGTTCGACATAGGCTAAAAAACCCGAGTGTCGTAATTTAGCTCAAGAGGAGTCCATTTTGATGGGAAACGCCCAAAAGATCAAGACATGTTGACCACATAGTCACCATAATTTAGCCAAATTCCATCGTTTAGAGCCTCAAAGGCCATTTCGCGTAGTATTAAGCAAGTCTTTGCTTTCTTAATAAACCCTTTCGCTGAACAAGGGTAAGTTGGAACGGTGTGGAAGCTAAGTTAGCCGCATCGTGCTCCACGAGCATGCTTGCAGGGCGAATGAACGTGCATTTGCCTAGATTTACGGTGCCGGATCGTAGCTTCATCATGGCGCACCGGGGGAGTTAGCGGCCTGGGCAACGCGCCAAAGGCGTAATTTTCCCGGTCCGTCGCAGATGGTATCGAGCAAGTTCCGAGAAAACTCTAGGGACTTGTGCGGAGTGGACTCATTGGCGAGTATTTTCCTTAACGGAAAACTTTAAGTTGAGAGTAGGCCAACTTATGCGCGGAAAAGAGTTGGTAATCGCTATGCCGCGTTACATTGCAAATCGAGTTGAGCTTGTATAAGTCTGCGTGAGTTTGCCAGCCTCTGGGCACCCCGCTTACGAGCATCCGGAAGACCGAAATGGGACGGTGGGTGGACAATGGGACTGATCATCCCACACGTTGGCACCGCCAACGGTGTGCGTTGTCGAGCCCGGCTTAGCATCCCACTTACGAGTGGCAACCCGGTAAATCCGTCAGGGACGGTGGCTTGCATCCAACTGCACTGGCATTAGAGATTGGTCCTCACAGTGTTGCGTTGAGTTTTCCTTGTCATTTCGATGACATCTTTCAACCTTGTGAACCTTAGGGACTTCTGAGTGCGTAGTATGGGATGCGCATTCAGGATACCTTGTCGAGATATCCTCTTGGCACTGGCCAATTGCGATTCTTGGTTTTGTTGTGGGCACTTTTGGATCCCTGGGCAGGTGGTATGGGACATGTGCTCAGAAGGTCTAAATTGTTGTTCATGACAACTTGAAGAAACCCGCGATTTCTGAGCTTCTGGTACGGGACTTTTGCTCAGGAAATCCAACTCGAAGAGATTGTCCACAATAGCTTTGGGGTTTGAATTTCTGGGACGAAATTCTTTGAAGGGTGTGATAATGTAACACCTCGTGTTTTTAGCATGGCGCATGCTAAAAGATGCGCCATTTGCTTGTGATGAAGCTTCATCCAAAGCTTAAAGCGGCGTGAAAAAGGTGGATCGGGTTAAGGCCAATACCGCGCCAAAAATGGAGTATTATGTTTTGCATTTGGCCAAGGGACAATATTGCATCATCATGATGCATTAGGCCGATTGGATAGGTGGCCTTGAGCTTACAAACGTAATCATTGCGCATTATGAGAGTTATTGGCCAACAACCAATATCGCACAATCATTGTGCATCGTATCCGAGAGGGCTGGTCGAGAGAATATTGCATAATCATTATGCGATAGGCCAAAGAGAATGTCGCATAATCATTGTGCAAATAGACGGAATGAGTGGTGCACAATCATTGTGCAGTAACAGAACGAAACTCGGCAATCATTGCCGGTCATCTTCAAATTCATGGCAAACGGCCATGAATAGTGAAGCAAGCATGTCAATATGCTCCCCTTTCCATACTTGTAGAAATTCCATTAAGACATATATAGGGAGGGGTAGTTGGTCAAGGTGATATGCGACTATGTACCAAGTAAGCTTCATAGCTTAGTCGAAGAGCATAATGATGCCTAAGGCTCATTTATAGTTGCGTAGCCTTTCGAAGAGGGTATTTGATGCGTTGGCATCACTATGCCACGGCTGACCCGATGATGCATAATCATTATGCATCTTGGCGGAATGGCCTATACGAACCGGGGCCATTACCGTTTTTGCTAGGCCACAGCCTTGCAAACGATTTGGTTTAAGTTTCCGTGCCTTCGCCGATGAACTACGGTCTCTGCTTGATCCCTTAGAGTAGGGAAGGGTACGAGGCAGCCGCAATGAGTTTAAAGATTGCCAGGTCCAGACTACGTCGCTCATATCATCTAATTCGGAGATGATTGCGACATTCTGGCCTCGTATCATCTAAGCCTCGGTGGATCGACGAAGAGATGATTGTGGCCATACTTGATGAGGCTAGTTGCATTCCATTCCTTGGATGCTCGATTTCCTATCAAGGCGTTCGACATAGGCTAAAAAACCCGAAAGTGTCGTAATTTAGCTCAAGAGGAGTCCATTTTGATGGGAAACGGCCCAAAGATCAAGACATGTTGACCACATAGTCACCATAATTTAGCCAAATTCCATCGTTTAGAGCCTCAAAAGGCCGTTTCGCCGTATTAAGCAAGTCTTTGCTTTCTTAATAAACCCTTTCACCGAACAAGGGTAAGTTGGAACGGTGTGGAAGCCAAGTTAGCTGCATCGTGCTCCACGAGCATGCTTGCAAGGGCAAATGAACGTGCATTTGCCTAGATTTGCTGTGCCCGGATCGTAGCTTCATCATGGCGCACCGGGAGTTACGGCTGCGGGGCAACGCGCCAAAGGCGTAATTTTCCGGTCCGTCGCTTAGAGATGGTATCGAGCAAGTTCCGAGAAAACTCTAGGGACTTGTGCGAGTGGACTCATTGGCGAGTATTTTTCTTAACTGAAAAACTTTAAGTTGGAGAGTAGGCCAACTTATGCGCGGAAAGAGTTGGTAAATCGCTATGCCGGTTACATTGCGAATCGAGTTGAGCTTGTATAAGTCTTGTGAGTTTGCCAGGCCTCTGTGGCACCCCCGCCTACGAGCATCCTGAAGACCGTCCGGGACGGTGGGTGGACAATGGGACTGATCATCCCCACACGTTGGCACTGGCCAACGGTGGCGTTGTCGAGCCGGCTAGCATCCCACTTACGAGTGGCAACTCCCAGAATCCGTCGGGACGGTGGCTTGCATCCAACTGCACGGCATTAGAGATTGGTCCTCACGGTGTTGCGTTGAGTTTTTCCTTGTCATTTCGATGACATCTTTCAACCTTGTGAACCTTAGGGACTTACGAGTGCGTAGTATGGGATGCGCATTCGGGATACCTTGTCGAGATATCCTCTTGGCACCGGCCAATTGCGATTCTTGGTTTTGTTGTGGGCACTTTGGGATCCTCAAGTGTGGTATGGGACATGTGCTCGAAGGTCTAAATTGTTGTTCATGACAATCAAGAAACCCGCGATTTCTAAGCTCGTACGGACTTTGCTCGGGAAATCCAACTCGAAAGAGATTGTCCACAATAGCTTTTGGTTTTGAATTTCGGGGGACGAAATTCTTTGAAGGGTGTGATAATGTAACACCTCAGTGTTTTAGCATGGCGCATGCTAAAAGATGCGCCATTTGCTTGTGATGAAGCTTTCATCCAAAGCCGCAGCGTGAAAAGGTGGATCGGGTTAAGGCCAATACCGCACCAAAAATGGCGTATTATGTTTTGCATTTGGCCAAGGGACAATATTGCATCATCATGATGCATTAGGCCGCTTGGATAGGTGGCCTTGAGCTTACGCGTAATCATTGCGCATTATGAGAGTTATTGGCCAACAACCAATATCGCACAATCATTGTGCATCGTAGATTTAGAGGGCTGGTCGAGAGAATATTGCATAATCATTATGCGATAGGCCAAAGAGAATGTCGCATAATCATTGTGCAGCAGACGGAACGAGTGGTGCACAATCATTGTGCAACAGAACGAAAACTCGGCAATCATTGCCGGTCATTCAGAAATTCATGGCAACGGCCATGAATAGTGAAGCAAGCATGTCAATATGCTCCCCTTTCCATACTTGTAGAAATTCCATTAAGACATATATAGGGAGGGGTAGTTGGTTGAAGGTGCATATGCGGACTATGTACCAAGTAAGCTTCATAGCTTAGCCGGAAGAGCATAATGATGCCTAAGGCTCATTTATAGTCGTGTAGCCTTCGAAGAGGGTATTTGGATGCGTTGGCATCACTATGCCACATGCGCTGGACCCGATGATGCATAATCATTATGCATCTTGGTGAATGGCCTATAACCCAAAGCCATTCTCGTTTTGCTAGGCCACGGCCTTGCAAACGATTTGGTTTAAGTTTCTGTGTAGCTGATGAACTACGGTCTGTGCTTGATCCCTTTAGAGTAGGGAAGGGTACGAGCAGCCGCAATGAGTTGCAGCATTGCTTGGGTCCAGCCTCGTCGCTCATATCATCTAATTCGGAGATGATTGTGACATTCTCAGGCCCCTCGTATCATCTAAGCTCGGTGGATCGACGTAAGAGATGATTGTGGCCATACTTGATGAGGCTAGTTGCATTCCATTCCTTGGATGCTCGTACTTCCTATCAAGGCGTTCGACATAGGCTAAAAAACCCGAGTGTCGTAATTTAGCTCAAGAGGAGTCCATTTTGATGGGAAACGGCCCAAAGATCAAGACATGTTGACCACATAGTCACCATAATTTAGCCAAATTCCATCGTTTAGAGCCTCAAAAGGCCGTTTCGCGTATTAAGCAAGTCTTTGCTTTTTAATAAACCCTTTCGCTGAACAAGGGTAAGTTGGAACGGTGTGAAGCTAGAAGTTGGCCGCATCGTGCTCCACGAGCATGCTTGCAAGGGCGAATGAACGTGCATTTGCCTAGATTTGCAGTGCTGGATCGTAGCTTCATCATGGCGCACGGGGAGTTACGGCTGCTGGGGCAACGCGCCAAAGGCGTAATTTTCCGTCTCTGTCAGCAGATGAAATGTAACACCCGTGTTTTTAGCATGGCGCATGCTAAAAGATGCGCCATTTGCTTGTGATGAAGCTTCATCCAAAGCTAACGTAGCGTGAAAAAGGTGGATTGGGTTAAGGCCAATGCCGCCAAAAATGGCGTATTATGTTTGGCATTTGGCAGGGACAATATTGCATCATCATGATGCATTAGGCAGCCGGGGTAGGTGGCCTTGAGCTTACAGCGTAATCATTGCGCATTATGATAGTTATTGCCAACAACCAATATCGCACAATCATTGTGCATCAGAGAGAGGGGTCGAGAGAATATTGCATAATCATTATGCGATATGCAAAGAGAATGTCGCATAATCATTGTGCAGACGGACGAGTGGTGCACAATCATTGTGCAACGAAACTTCCGGCAATCATTGCGGTCATTCGAAATTCATGGCAACGGCCATGAATAGTGAAGCATGTCAATATGCTCCCCTTTTCATACTTGTAGAAATTCCATTAAGACATATATAGGGAGGGGTAGTTGGTTGAAGGTGCATATGCGGACTATGTACCAAGTAAGCTTCATAGCTTAGCAGGAAGAGCATAAATGATGCCTAAGGCTCATTTATAGTTGCGTAGCCTTTCGAAGAGGGTATTTGATGCGTTGGCATCACTATTCCACGGCGTGGGACCCGATGATGCATAATCATTATGCATCTTGGCGGAATGGCCTATCTGAACCAGGCCATTACCGTTTTGCTAGGCCACAGCCTTGCAAACGATTTGGTTTAAGTTTCCTTGCCTTCGCGGATGAACTACGGTCTGTGCTTGATCCCTTTAGAGTAGGGAAGGGACGAGCCGAGGCCGCAATGAGTTGCAAAAGATTGCTTAGGTCAAAGACTGTCGCTCATATCATCTAACTCGGAGCGACTTAGCTTCCACACCGGTGCGCCATGATGAAGCTACGATCCGGGCCTGTAAATCTAGGCAAATGCACGTTCATTCGCCCTAACTTAGCTTCCACACCGTTCCAACTTACCCTTGTTCAGCGAAAGGGTTTATTAAGAAAGCAAAGACTTGCTTTAATACGGCGAAAATGGCTTTGAGGCTCTAAACGATGGAATTTGGCTAAATTATGGTGACTATGTGGTCAACATGTCTTGATCTTTGGGCCGTTTCCCATCAAAATGGACTCCTCTTGAGCTAAATTACGACACTCGGCTTTTTTAGCCTATGTCCTAACGCCTTGATAGGAAGTACGAGCATCCAAGGAATGGAATGCAACTAGCCTCATCAAGTATGGCCACAATCATCTCTTACGCCGATCCACCGAGCTTAGATGATACGAGGGGCTTAATGTCACAATCATCTCCGATTAGATGATATGAGCGACAGAGTGCTGGGACCGGCAATGTTGCAACTCATTGCGGCTGCCTACGTACCCCTTCCCTACTCTAAAGGGATCAAGAACAGACCGTAGTTCATCAGCGAAGGCACGTAAACTTAAACCAAATCGCTTGCAAGGGGTGGCTAGCAAAACGGTAATGGCCTGGTTCAGATAGGCTATTCCGCCAAGATGCACAATGATTATGCATCATCGGGTCCGCGCTGTGGCATAGTGATGCCAACGCATCAAATACCCTCTTCGAAAGGCTACGCAACTATAAATGAGCCTTAGGCATCATTATGCTTCTTCCTGCTAAGCTATGAAGCTTACTTGGTACATAGTCCGCATATGCACCTTCAACCAACTACCCCTCCCTATATGTCTTAATGGAATTTCTACAAGTATGGAAAGGGGAGCATATTGACATGCTTGTTTCACTATTCATGGCCGTTGCCATGAATTTCTCGAATGACCGGCAATGATTGCCGAGTTTTCGCTCGTTGCACAATGATTGTGCACCACTCGTTCCGTGCACAATGATTATGCGACATTCTCTTTGGCCTATCGCATAATGATTATGCAATATTCTCGACCAGCCCTCTGGTCGATGCACAATGATTGTGCGATATTGGTTGTTGGCCAATAACTCTCATAATGCGCAATGATTACGCTCGTAAGCTCAAGGCCACCTATCCAATGGCCTAATGCATCATGATGATGCAATATTGTCCCTGGCCAAATGCAAAACATAATACGCCATTTTTTGGGCGCTGTAGATTGGCCTTAACCCGATCCACCTTTCACGCGCTTAAGCTTTGGATTAAGCTTCATCACAAGCAAATGGCGCATCTTTTAGCATGCGCCATGCTAAAACACCGGGTGTTACATTATCACACCCTTCAAAGAATTTCGTCCCGAAATTCAAAACCAAAGCTATTGTGGACAATCTCTTCGAGTTGGATTTCTGAGCAAAAGTCCCGCACCGAAGCTTAGAAATCGCGGGTTTCTTCAAGTTGTCATGAACAACAATTTAGACCTTCCGAGCACATGTCCCATACCACCTGCCTGTGGATCCAAAAGTGCCCACAACAAAACCAAGAATCGCAATTGGCCGGTGCAAGCAAGAGGATATCTCGACAAGGTATCCCGAATGCGCATCCCATACTACGCACCTAAGTCCCTAAGGTTCACAAGGTTGAAATATGTCATCGAAATGACAAGGAAAAACTCAACGCAACACCGTGAGGACCAATCTCTAATGCGGTGCGGTTGGATGCAAGCCACCCCCCGACCATTTCTGGGGTTGCCACTGTGAGGTGGATGCTAGCCAGGGCCGACAACGCACACCCTGGCGGTGCCAACGTGTGGGGATGATCGGTCCCATTGTCTACCCACCGTCCTGCATCGGTCTTGGGATGCTCGTAGCGGGGGTGCCACAGAGGCCCGGCAAACTCATGGACTTATACAAGCTCAACTCGATTCGCAGAATGTAACGGCATAGCTTACCAACTCTTTCCGCGCATAAGTTAGCCTACTCTCCAACTTAAAGTTTTCCGTTAAGGAAAATACTCGCCAATGAGTCCACTCCGCACAAGTCCCTAGAGTTTTCTCGAACTTGCTCCGATACCATCCGCGATTTTATCGGAAAATTACGCCTTTGCGCGTTGTTCGCAGGCCGTAACTCCCCTGCGCCATGATGAAGCTACGATCCGGGCGTAAATCTAGGCAAATGCACGTTCATTCGCCCTTGCAAGCATGCTCGTGGAGCACGATGCAGCTAACTTAGCTTCCACACCGTTCCAACTTACCCTTGTTCAAATAAAAGGGTTTATTAAGAAAGCAAAGACTTGCTTAATACGCTAAAACGGCCTTTTGAGGCTCTAAACGATGGAATTTGGCTAAATTATGGTGACTATGTGGTCAACATGTCTTGATCTTTGGGCCGTTTCCCATCAAATGGACTCCTCGTGAGCTAAATTACGACACTCGGGTTTTTTAGCCTATGTAACGCCTTGATAGGGAAGTACGAGCATCCAAGGAATGGAATGCAACTAGCCTCATCAAGTATGGCCACAATCATCTCTCGATCCACCGAGCTTAGATGATACGAGGGGCGAGTAATGTCGCAATCATCTCCGAATTAGATGATATGAGCGACAGAGTGCTGGACCGGCAATGCTGTAACTCATTGCGGCTGCCTACGTACCCTTCCCTACTCTAAAGGGATCAAGCACAGACCGTAGTTCATCCGCGAAGGCAACGTAAACTTAAACCAAATCGTTTGTAAGGTCTGTGGCCTAGCAAAAACGGTAATGGCCTGTCTCAGTATAGGCCATTCGCCAAGATGCATAATGATTATGCATCATCGGGTCCGCGCTGCGGCATAGTGATGCCAACGCATCAAATACCCTCTTCGAAAGGCTACGCAACTATAAATGAGCCTTAGGCATCATTATGCTCTTAGGCTAAGCTATGAAGCTTACTTGGTACATAGTCCGCATATGCACCTTCAACCAACTACCCCTTCCCTATATATGTCTTAATGGAATTTCTACAAGTATGGAAAGGGGAGCATATTGACATGCTTGCTTCACTATTCATGGCCGTTTGCCATGAATTTTCGAATGACCTAATGATTGCCGAAGTTTTCGTTGTTGCACAATGATTGTGCACCACTGCTCCGGTCACGCACAATGATTATGCGACATTCTCTTTGGCCTATCGCATAATGATTATGCAATATTCTCTCGACCAGCCCTCTCGGGTCTGATGCACAATGATTGTGCGATATTGGTTGTTGGCCAATAACTCTCATAATGCGCAATGATTACGCTGTAAGCTCAAGGCCACCTATCCAACTGGCCTAATGCATCATGATGATGCAATATTGTCCTGGCCAAATGCAAACATAATACGCCATTTTGGCGCGGTATTGGCCTTAACCCGATCCACCTTTTTCACGCGCGGAAGCTTTGGATGAAGCTTCATCACAAGCAAATGGCGCATCTTTTAGCATGCGCCATGCTAAAAACACGGGGTGTTACATAATCTTACCTCAAATTATTCTTATATCAATCTAAAGTTTGCACAAACCATAATTTCCTCACAACTCAAAAAAGTAATTCAATCAATTACATCAACGAAGGGGTTGATTTCTCTATAAATCAGTCAACCCCCAACTCACTCAAAAGTAATTCAATAAACTTCAAAGTAATTCAATCAATTAACCAAATTTCCAATGTAGGGTTACAGGTTACATGTTGATTGAATCAATCAAATCAAAAACTGTACTCTAAATTCGAAATTGAGTATTTAATACTTGAAATATAGTGGGAAATCTATCTATGAAGATGAAGAAAGAAGAGATCCCAGGGAGAGTTGAGAAGAGTTCTTTGTTATGGTTAGATTAGGGCACAAAATTGATAGGGGGAAATCGGGTAACAACAACAATTGGAAGAAGAATATGAAGAAGAGAATAAGGAAGTGGTGGTGGTGTTTTTTTGGCGATGGTGTTGCTGTGGGTGGTTTGTATGGGGGAAGATGAAGCTGATGGATTCTGGTTTGTGTTTCTCTGGTTTTGGTGATGGAAGAATTGATCGTTTTTTTTTGTGAAGGCAAAACAGACGATTCTTATTTGCCCCTGCAGTTCTCCAAATCTACCAAAATCCGACTGATACGTAGGCCAAGGAAAGAAAACCCGGAGGGGCCTTTTAGTCCATAAAAGAGACCAACCATAGACACCAAACAAATCATTTTATGTTATATTATAGATTTTATTGATGCTGCAGTGGGGGAGAATTTGGCCAACAAAATAGGGTTTTTTTTTTTTTGATGTCCTAAAATAGTGGTCCTTAGACTACATACAAACTCCTTAAATTGGAGTGGATTTTAGCAACTACCACCTCCGCAATGGGAGGGAGCATGTCAACCTCCGTAATAGGTTATGACGTGATGATTTTCATAACCTCTTATCCAACTATTTTTTGTGATGACTAATATACCCTCGATTTAGTTAATGGTGATGAAGTTGATTACCAACATTAATATGATTAGTGCCAAGGAATACTTTTCAAATTTTTTGAGAACCTTAAAAGAACAAGTAGTGAGCACTGTTTGTAGATTTTTTCAAATTTAATATTCTAACTTTGTGTAACTTTTAAGGGGAACACATACAAATTTGGAGATATATAAAAGAATTGATAAACAAAAATTTGATATCATTACTTAAGCTCGTTGTCGTTGCGTTAATAATTTAAAGGGATTTATGAATATATAAAATTCACATAAATCCGACATGTGGTTTAAAAGATATGAAGTTTTTAACAATAGAAAGAGGCACTTACTCTTATGTCCCTGTAAATATTCTTTGTACCACTCCTTTAAAATATAACAGTTGGTAAAAAAGAGGAAATCTAGTGACCCAACGATTGAGAACAATAGTTTGTGACGGCAATCTTTTTGTGACGGGAATCTTTTTTGGAGTATTCCTAAATTTGATGGTTTAAAAATTAACGTAGAGAGATCTGACAGTTATGAAGAATGAAGCTTTGATATTCTTTTGCTCACATTAAGGGGGAAGGGAGGGGGAACATATCCTCAAAATAGTCTGGAGAACCTCATACTTAACTCCATTTACAATATAATTTTGTTGATTCTACTTTAAAATATGGGTGTTTTTTTTTTTTTGTTACGACTAGGAAATAATGTAGATCCAGTCATCAATATCAATTACCGTAGAGAAAATACTATATTCGAGCCGTAAGTGTGGATTATCGGTTGGGAACTTAAGAACCCCCAATCAAAAGCTACATTTAGGGGTGGAAAATGAAGAACTTCAAGCCGTAAAAATAGTCTTGAATCACCTGGGTCTTCATTACGGCTAGGTTCATAAATTTAAAAGACAGCTTTCCTAGCCGTACATGTATCTGTAGTTTGAAACTTGTAGAGTTTGGACAATACACACTACTACTTCGAATATAAAAATCCTTACATTCATGAAATTCCATAATACATTCCATTAAATACTTACTCGAACCACATCAAAATTTTGAATTTAATATTCCTTACGCTTTAATAAGAAGTTTTTGATGATGGCAAAATGAGCTTCGTAGTTGAAAGATGAAATTACATCAATTACATGATTCAGATACCGACCAAATCTCTTTTTTTTTTGTCTTCCGGAAACCGGAGTTCTTTCAATAGTGACCAAATCTTGTTTTTTTTTTTTTTTTGAAAACCGGTGTTCTTTTCAATAGTGACCAAATTTTCGGATAGCGACGTTGGAGTTTCGAGTCGGGTAAAATAATACCGCTCCGAAAAAATCTTGGCAAACTTTGTGGTGTAAAACGAAATTATAAAACCATGGTATATAACATTTATAATTGTTCCTAACTAATTGGCTTTCTAATTCATATAATTCGATCAAGTATTGGTCTTGTTTTCAACTGTTACTGTTTAATTAATTTGTAATGACTAATTTGAAGAAAAAATGTGAAGAATCTGATGGGTTTGGGAAGAAATTGGAATTACAGTGGATTCACCAAAGATTTGTTTCCCAAAACCAAACTAGTTCTTTGAGCATTTAATTATGTGTTAGTTTCTTACTTTGGGTTTCTTATTATAAGTTACTTCCCTGATTAATACAACTGAAGTATTATATGCTAAGAAGTAATTTGTTGTAGTAATTTAGTCTCTCTTTTTTTCTCACGCATTTATTCTCAAGACTAAATGACCCAAACAATAATATATGATTATTTATGTATTCTACAATATCAAAATCAAAATAACATTGGATTCACCATGGAAAATATTTAGGATGCAATTACTGCGTTATATTGGAATTTTCTACCACAAGATTCTCATAGAAATTTTATGCATATTAAACTAAGAAATATGGTAAGGATCAAATCCCCACAAAACCTCTGTAGAGACCGGCGGAGAAAGTGGAGTAATATTACAAGGAAAATGAACCATTCGAATATGATAGAATACTAGATGATGATTATTCGATCCTTGACTGTCTTAGAGAAAACCAATCCCAACAGACCAACTACCGAACAAATACAAAATTCATATGAAAACTTTCCTCATTCCCACTCTTTGCATGTATGTACCCTTGGTTGGATATAATGCATTGAAATTACAAGGTGGTGAAACTAGTCTATAATGTAGATCTCTGTAAATTGGTCAATTGCGGTGACCATAAAAACTACATGAATGTTAGAAGAGTTCAATGGTAACTTAAACCATTTGGGACCGTATTTTTTTAATTTATTTACTTGCCGTATTTCTTTTAATTTATTCATTATTATTGTATGTTTAGACCCCAATTTATTTCGATCATATGCCTGAGTGGCCACCCTTTGCACCATTGTACGCATTCTTAGTACATGTGTAACAAATTTTATTCAAAATAATACATACACCGAAGCTGTGTCCCGTGAGGTGCACCGAGCGCATGGTGTGAGAGAAAAAATAGTGGTGGACCCCACCATTGATCCCACCCCTGCAATTCTCAGCCAGGCTGCCCTAATGACCCTTAGATCTCTCGGGTGCATATCGCGGGAGATTGTTTCGGTGCCGAATTTTATTTTTTCTCCAAAAAGGAAAACACCAACGTGTCACCGCATATACCAAGCCGTAATATGATGATTCATCATAGTATGTACATGTGTTCTTCTTGTGTCCGTTGTGTGACATGGATCAACTCCATTGAGAACAAATATAGGCTCATGCCAAGATAAATCCAAATCCTATTCTTGGGAGAATTAATGGAGCTTGAAGAAACGAAGACTGAAAATGTACAAAAAAAGAAGAGCAACTAACTGTTAGTAAACTCTATCATACATATGTTTTTACAATCATGGATCAAGTTGTTTGTAGAGTGTCAATGATAATAATGTTAAACGAATGAGGGAAAAACAACATGTGATATAAAATTGAAAAATTACAACAAGCTAAAGCAGTGCCTCTCTCTTGTAAGGAATAACAGTTAGTTGTTCGAATCTCTTTTTATTTTATCGAATCATCATAAACATTTCAATCAGTAATGGTGCACATTAGACAAACTAACTAGTAATGTCTCATCTAATACCAAGTAATATAAATGAAGTATAAAAGTAACCTACCTCTTAAATCATAATTTGTTAATAAAAGAGAGATGATGTAATTTTACAAAATCAGGGAATCAATTATCTAAAAACTCAAAGTTTGAACCGAATCAAACTTATCATAAAATTGAAGCAATTACAACATAGATATTAAAGTTTTTTCTTTATAATAAAATGATTTAGCAAAGATATTTGGGTACTTGCATATAGAGTGTTTCATTGTGTGGACAATGAAAGGAAGATATGGGCTTTTAGTTTGGTTGATGAAACAATCTACTTTCTCACACAATCTTCGAGTAATGAAAGGAATTTTGATCTAGTTGTTTTAGGAGGATGGTTGTCTTACTTTCAGTATGATATTGAACAAATAACCGTATGGTCTTTCAAGAATATTGCAGAAGCGCAACAGTCTCGACAATGGAGTAGAGTTCTCTCATTGTGAATTCTGTAAGATTTTATATCATTTTCAACTTACTAATTGGGGGTGGTGTTCTCTATTGTACGAAAAAATATCTCTCTGTTTACAATCCGAAAGCTAAAGCTCCGGAAATGTTGGGTATAGAATATTCGGAGAAGTTGAATTCCATATATCGTGGACTCCAACATGTGAATAGTTTTGTTTCATTAAAAACTATAGGGGGAAAAATAAAGACATTTGCAAATAGGAGAAAAAGGAGAAAGATGTGAAGATGGTAAATGATTTTCTCATGCGTGGTGCTCTATCAATTTACAAAGTGGTTTCAAGCTATATATGGTTCGTTTTGAAAGCTTCAATATATGATCATAATAAGATGATTCAAGTTTTATTCCATGAAACTAGGCGCGTATTTGGTAATTTTTTTAAATTCACTGTAGATGTTTTCCTTGAAATTTGATGTTTCCAAGAGCATTATATAATAGCTCTCCAAAACAGTTTTTATTGTTCTCAACAACTAAGGTACTTTTGTTTATGTTAACATAATTTAATGCAGCTTTACTTAGCAATTTATATTATAATATAACACATGTATTAAAAAAAAGATAATATATATTTTGTTATAATAAAATGATCATTTTATGATATGAGAGACCAAGATGTAATAACAGATATGTAGAAAATAACTCAATGAACAATAACTTGACTTTAAACTATTTCTCATTACTCCTGTAAGGTCTAGGAAGCCTTGGTCATGTCTTAATATAAACTGCATTTCTTTCTTTTGTCATTTGCTTGTGCTTTCCTAGAAGCAATCATCTTTATTTTTTCTTACGTTAAATGCTCTGTACTAATGGATCTCAGATATGTGTATATATACAACAACATGCTACTAAATTCTAATACAACAATACATAGTCTTTCAAGGAAAAAGTATATTTTAGTCGATTAATGCAACATAACATGTAAAGGTATTCAATAAAAATGTGAGAATGGAGAATCATTTTCCATCAAGACATCCTCGTACATACCCTAATAAATAGAAACTCATCTTTTTCTACGTCTCTTTACCTTTCTCTAAGTTTCCACTACAAAATAAAAAGGGTTTAGTTAGTTTTAGGGTTTATTTGTCGTTATTCGCCGGATTCTCTGTATGGAAAATTAGGTTTTTCTATGAACTTTTGGCGGAGAAGAAGTTTTAGTTATAAACTCTTCACAGTTGCACTCTAATAATGAGCTGCATCAAGATCTGAGCAAACAGGTTTTTCAAGGTAGCCATCTTGAGCTATATGTTAAATGGCGTTATTGATCCGAAGGTTAAAAAATTTTCCGGTGATTATATACTAAGACCAATAGGGTATATCCTTGGCGAGTCGAGACTGGTCAAAGAAGATTATGATTTGAACCTCTTCGAATAAAAAATCTACATAAATGGTGCTCAAGCTTTGAATAATTTCGGAATTTAACAAACTGAAGTGGACGTAGTTAGCAAGCAACCTCCTCTTCAATTCAATGGAAAGTTCACCACCTAGGGAAATCAACTTGTTAGGTATGTAATTTTATTTGGTTTCCTATTTATCAAACATGATATTTTATTTAGTTTTTTTTTTTTTTTTGATGCAAAAAATATCCTTGTTTAAAAGACTCGGGCATCCATTTAATATCAGTGTTGATGATTACGTGATGATAGTTTTATTTGGCCTCTTCTATTGGGATCAAGATAAGTATCTCAAAAAAAAAAAAATATGCTTGGTAATATTTTATTTACCTTTTTGTAACTACTTTCTAATATTTCTCAGAGTAATGTATATCCTTGGTTTAAGTTATCCAGTTGATCTTGGATGATCAATTTTTACAAATATATTTGATTTTCACTTTTCCTTTAATTATTACATAGGACAGGAAAAATATCCATTGAAAGATGGTACGGTTAAGAGTTTTTCAATTCTTTATTTGCTTGAGTCCGTTTCACCTCTAAGTCGAAGTTCATTGCAAATACGAAGTAAAGACATATGTTCTTTAACTTCTCGGCGCAATTTTTCAAATCGAAGAAACAAATCAACTTTATCACGCTTATTAGTGTTATCGGTGTCACTACAATAGTTTTCATAAATCTTTTTCCAACAACTAACCCTCACTAAACCAACTTGTTGATAAACACATTTTTAGTCTGTTTTGATCTCAATTTTGTGTACTGTTGGAACTCAATTTTGTACTTATTATGGCTTTATTATGTCTTTCTAGGTATTTTTGGAGAAATAATATTTTGCAGAGAAATTGGCTCAAAAAGTGGATATTGCACTCCCAGGAGAAAATTACTAAAGGTACCTAGCAGATGTATTACAGGAATCCCATAAGTATGTTGGACATGCCCCCGAAAAATGTTATTGGCATCCGGAGAATTTACGAAAGGCACCCGAAGAAAACTATTAAAGGGACTCTCATTTTGGATAAGAGGCACCCACATGCTATTCATCAATTGGATAGGGACACCCTTTTCTTATACCCTTGAAAACTAAAAATGGCGGGAAAATATGTTTGAAAAAAGTCAGTTACCGCTAGCTGATATAGTCTGGATTGAAATTCGACGAGATTCTTGGTGAAATTTTCACGGGATTAAATTAGAAGTAAGCTGTAATTCTATTTATGATTATTTGCCTTGATAAAAAAATTAATTAAATGATTTTTGTTAAGCAGTTGTTATTTCAATTGATAGAGCATGCTTATGCCTAGGGGTTTGATGTCCCATGCTTTCGATCTACAATTGTTATTTCTAAAAAATCTACTTTGCAATATTTAGGATCAATTTGAACTTGTGAATTGCATGATTATAATTAGTAAATCTGAATTACTTTGATATTGGTAAATAGTGGAATCCTAGCTCCAGTCTATCCACAATCTTTACACAAACTTTGTTTAATTGCTATTTTTATTTTTAGAAATTTAGTTTAAAAATCAAACCTTTACAAGTCTGAGAATCGAATCCTATTTACAACCACTTCTATAACACATCACTTGTCTTCGTTCTTCTCTCTTTTTTAGATAGCATAATACATAATTTTGGAAAACAGATAAGTCTTCATCCAAAGTAAGGTTGGGTTTATCCACTTTTGAGTATATTACATAAAGATCGTAAGGGTTTTGGTGGAGATTATTGATGTAAACGGTATGATTTTCATTTGGTATGGGTGCACAAAACACCTTTATTTTTTGATCAATGGCTACATATCTGTTTTTCTAACATATCTATTTTCAAATACTAACCACTAAGATGTTCTAAATCAAAAACTAACCACTAAGATGTTCTAAAAAAAGAAACTCACGTACTTACGGCTAGGAAATGACCATGTATACCCATCCGTAATACGAGGTAAATTAACCATGTTGGTTTTGGTTATGTCAGACTGACGGCTAGAATTTAAGTAAATAAAAGAAAGTTCCGACTTTATACCAGACTTACGGCAAGGAATCCTAACCTTAATAATGAAACACCGGCAAAATTTCTAGCCGTATAGAAGTTCAATATAGTTTTTCGTTTTTCCAGAGACAATTATGGTTAGGAATTCTAACCGTAATAAAGAAACTGCCAAGATTTCCAGCAGTATAAATTGGTGTTTTAGAGATTATTACAGTTTAAAAACCTAACTATATAACATATTATGGATGAGCATCCCACTGTGTAATTACCCATTTACGTCCTGGAATGCTAACCGAAAGAAGGGGTCAATCATTTTGGGAAAATCAAAAGACACTTATAAACCTTATATGAAACTTACCGCTTCGGAAAACCAGTTTTTTTGCTAATATTTGATCGGGAAATTCGTCGAGACGGTCGAGATTTCACCGAGAACTCGTCGAGAAAATTTGATGTATAAAACTTACTAAAAAGAACAACCAACCCTAAAAGCTCAAAAAAAATAATAAATTCATTTTTAAGAAATCATTTGGTGTAAAATGTCATGGGTATAAAATTGGAAAATAAAGTCTCCAAGATTTCACCGAAAAATCTCCCAGAAATAAAGTGGTAATTGAACTTTTGTCCCTCCTTTGATGGGTCTTCACAAATATCCCCGATAGACTTTAAAAATGTCCACGATGGCATATTTGAAATTTTATTAAAAAATTTATTTGGAGATTTCCATTTTTAACTCCGGATGTGTTTATACATCATCTTCTTCTTCAATTCCGAGAAGAACAGATCCATAAAAAATTCGACACCATTACCATCTTCATCGCCAAGACACCAACACCACCGATTACCACCACCACCACCACCACCACCACCACCACCTCCTTAATCACCATCTTCATCGTCGCACCACCACCACCATCTTCGCTTCCACCACCATCTTCATCGTTGCAATTATCATCTCCGTCACTACCTAATCCACTACCTACAAGACCACACCCAACTTTTAAACAATCGATTAGATCGATTTCTACTCGATTTGGATGCAAAAGTTAAATCCGGTGAAGAATTAATGAGAAAATAGTCTTCAAAACTTAGATCCTGGTGATGAATCGCCAGAAAATCATCAAGAAATCAACAAAGACCACCATCATTATGATGAAGATGGAATAAACTTAGATCCTGGTGATGTTTTTGTATATATATGGGTAAACCTCATCTTTATGAAAATAACCCCAATATTCTTGTCTTCAACGATTTTCGGTATTTAATTTGTACGAGTACTTGTTCCTTCGTAAAGTAACATCAACGATTTTCGGTATTTACTTTGTCCCAGTAATTTTTGTTCCTTCAAAAGTAACATGCAAATGCGAATGACGAAGTTCTTGGTAAGACCAATTGTTTAAATTATATTTGCGTGGTTGTCAATGGTTTTTTTGTTGTAATCCACCATAAACAATGACTATTCCTCCCTGTCCAAGTGTCGCTCTTTATTTTCTTATTGTTTTGTGTGTTATTTTCTTTGGAGTCATCCGTATGAGGGCGGTGTTGGATTTTGGGTTTGGTTGTTTGGTGGTGGTGGTGGTGGGGTGGAGATGTGTGATTTTGTTGGTGGCGTATTGGTATGAGTTGTTGTTGCGGATATTGAAGTCATTCTCGAATGAAATATGGTGGTTATCTGGTTTGAAGCGAGGGGCGGTGATATTGGATCAACTATGGTTGTTGATCCAACCGCAATGGATAAACATCCATTGTTGATCCATTTAAAATGGATAAACATCCATTGTTGATTCAACTGAGATTGGTTTTGAAGTCGATCTTAGAGCTGTTGGTGTTTATGAAGCTACAGTGTAATGATATATGGTGGTTATCTCGGGTTGAAGCGAGTAAAGGTGATATTGGATCAACTATGGTTGTTGATCCATATATTTTGGATCAACTATGGTTATTGATCCATCTATATGGGATCAACTCTTGTTGTTGATCCTTTGAACTCATGTTTTGTAGTTTAAATCATGTAAATTTGTTCTAATGTTGAACTTGTGGTGCAATGGTAGCATGGTGACTCCATGTCGATGATGCGTGTTCGACTCACGCCAAGTTCACTCCATTTTACATGGATAAACTATCATTATTGATCAATTTTACATGGATCAACTTCCATTGTTGATCCACTAAAATTGGATCAACTTTTACCGTTGATCCTTTTTTTTGGATAAACTAGATAAACTTCTACTTGTTGATGGTTTTGTTGGTGGATCCTAAACTCTAGGTGATGAAGTGGTAGCATTTTTCCATCAAGATGGATAAACATCCATTGTTGATCCAACCGGAATGGATAAACTTCTACTGCTGATCCAACTGCAATGGATAAACATCCTTGCTTGATCCCAAGCGAAATGGATCAACTACTTTTTGTTGCTACAAAAATATTTGAACTATGGCGGCGCGATGGTGGCTACATGCGGCAGCGGGTGGTGGCGCGGCGATTAACTTGTGGTGGCGGCGGCCTTGGGGATCTAGTGGTGGAGGAGGACTAGTGGTGGTGTAATGGCCGGTGAAGGAGTGGTGGTGGAATATTGGTGGTGGTGGTGGTTGGCAGGCAGTGGTTGTTGAACGGTGGTGGTGGTGGAATGGTAGTTGAATGTTGGTGGTGGTGGTGCTAGTGGTGGTGGTGAAGTGGTAAAGGAACAAATTTGTTGTATTTTGAAATAAAGAAAAAATATTATATGAGTGAGGGTATTAAGGTAATCTAATATTAAATGGATAAGGTTATAAAAAAGTGAGGATATATTTATTTGCGATAGCGATATATTTGTAGGGAATTAAAAGTATTGACATATAATTAATATACCCCGAAATAAAACTGTCTCAGTGACTCGGTATCAACGAGACATATCGGGATCCAAGATTGACTCACCTCAGCTTGTTTGTTTGAGTCGAATCAGACCCGAATCAGAAAGGAGTGCTTAGTCATAGTCAAACTCAATTCGAGATTCAAAACGAAACAACTACTAGAAGAAGAAGAAACCACAACAACCTAAAAATGGCGTCATTGACTTCAACGAGTCCTACAATTATAACTACAACTAGGGTTTCATCACAGTCTTCATTTCTTCATTCAAAAGCCCATCTCAGATTAAACCCTTCTTTCTCCCCTTTCAGAAACAATAGAATTTCTCTGAGAATCAGAGGGGATTTCAAAGTTGTTAAAGCCACAACTGAAGAGAAGACATACCAAATACCTCCTAAACAACCAGAACTTGATAACACTGGTGGTGACGGTGGTGGTGGTGATATCGGTAGTGGAGGAAGTGGTGGTGGTGGAGGTGGTGGTGACGGGGGTGAAGAAGAAGAATTTGAAGGAGATAAGAAGAAGAAGATGGCCGGTATGTCTATGTCTCAGAAATTGACTCTGGGTTATGCTGCTCTTGTTGGAGGTAATTCAATTTATTTTTAATTTAAAAGGTGGAAGCTTTTTTGAGTTTGGAATCTGGATTTTGCTTGATTTTGAACACAGATATGATTAAAGGTCATAGCTTTTGATGATCTGATCTGTAATTTGTTAATGGGGGTTATAAAGTATGATTATGTGAAATTGGGGATGGGTTTTGATGGATTCTTACAGGATTTCAATTGATTGATTTGTGGTGGTGCTGGTGGGTTGTGGTGGTTCTGGTGGGTGGTGGTGGTTCTGGTGGATGTTAGAGCTGGTGGTGGTCTTCCAGGCAGACCCAACTATCATCCACCGCCACTGTTCCTTGTTTAGCTTCATAATCTGATTTTTGCGTAGCTTATAGTTTCAGTCATTTCGTTTAGGGGACTTATGTCATATACTATGTATTAACTTGCATTTGTTGCTGTTGATTTTGATTTGTAGTTCTGAGTTCTGATTGTTTTATGTAACAGTTGGTGGATTAATGGGCTACTTGAAGAGTGGAAGCCAGAAGTCATTAACAGCAGGAGGATTATCAGCCTTGCTACTGTTTTACGTCTATACTCAGCTTCCTACAAACCCGGTGTTTGCTTCGGCCTTGGGAATGGGTGAGTTACTTGTTGCTATTGTAGTTCTCATTCCTGCTTTTTATCACTTCTTGTGTGGAAAGTCTAGAGTTGTAGTGCATGGTTAAGTTCTCATATATGGCATCTATCAGATTCTAGAAGGATGGCATGCACCATAAGATGAATGGGGTCAAAATTTCCCACAAAACTAGGCAGAATACAGTTATCCTTATACTTATCTAGCAATTTTGAGTTTTCTTCATCTTTTTTCTAATATGAGCATTAGAGTTGGATTGAATGGATGTATGTAGGCATTCAAAGACTTTCCCAGCTCTTGTTATAATTATAAATAATCAAATGCATGCAAGTTGCTCACCAAGGTGCCCTAGGCATGGAAAATTAACATATTAGCCACTTCCTTGGGGAGATGCTGGGAGGTCTAAGTGAGTGCACAGGGCGTCCTGAGGATCACTGGGGCGGAAATAATGTGCTGTACCAAGAAACTCCTGTAACTTTGAGAACAGGCTGAATACATTTGGCCTTACAATTATCTAACAATTTGTTCTTTATTCATCTTATTCTAATATGAGCATTAAGAAAATTGGATTGAACCTACTAACAGCTGCAAGGATTCAAATACTTTCCCAGTTGTATGCTGTATTATACGAACTGTTGTTGCAATTGTAAATCTTTGTAATCAAATGCGTGCAAGTTGCTCGCCTAGGTGCCTTAGTGCATGCCAATTCATATATTAGCCACTTCCTTAGGTGAGTGCATAGGGCATCCCAAGGCTCACTGAGGTGCCAATAACGCGCGGTACTAAGGAACTTCCGTAATTCTAATAACAGGCTGCGCCCATGTAGTATATGCGCGTGCAAGTTGCTTATCTAGGTGCTGTAGGCAGTAGGCATGACAATTGATATATTGCATAGGGCGTCCGAGAATCACTGTGCCGCCAATAATGTGCCAGACTAAGAAATCCCTGTAATTCTAAGAACAGGCTACGCCCATATAGTATAAATGACATGTTCTACTTGTGACTGCCTCATCACAGATTTTGATTGTATGTTCTGTGCTTATACTTTTCAGGGTTATCAGCTGCTCTTCTAGGAGTGATGGGTTCTCGCTTCAAGAATTCTGGAAAGGTCTTTCCAGCAGGTGTTGTGTCCGTTGTTTCCTTGTGATGACTGCTGGCTACCTCCATGGCATTGTTCGGGAAGTGTGCTACATGGTTGAAAGCTCAAGAATATGGCCTCAGTCCTGACACATCATAATAATACTATTACCCTTTTTGGTCTTTTTTTTCTCCGTTGAGTCTAGCTAGTTTGTTTGCTTGTTTGTTTTTTTGAACACGTAACAGTCAGCAGGGTATGTGTTGTATGAATTACTCTTCTCGTTCTCTATAGTAATTGTTTGCCTTTCTGCGTGCCTTTGATCAGATTGAAAATTTTGTTGTTTTTTAATATTTTATATGGCAAGCCATAAGCCATCAACATTGAATGGTTGTTGGTCTGATATGTTTTAATAACTAGCTTGTATAACCCATGGAATTGAGCATCGGTAACATACAGATATGCAAGAGTTGGCAGGTGGTTACGAAGAACAGGGTAAAAACAGACGAAAATCAGATGGCTTAAATGATCAGATCAACGGAGTGATTAGACGAACAGATCAGCAAAGTAAAAATTCAAGAAAACAGAAGATGAGTTTTTTGTCTAAATTACTTTCTATTAATAACATTTTATTTGGACGACATCAGGTTTTACCAGTACAAGGTACCAAAAGTACTTATTCCGTCCATCCTACATCTCCAGATAAGAACCCTAACACCATTAAAGACTCTTCTTCTAAGTGCAACAGAGTCTAGCATTTTGGAATTGCAACACCACATTTCTGTGCCATCTTCTTAGCGTTAGGACTGTTGACATATTTCCCAAGGTTAGGGTCCTTGACATACTGGCAAAGGCAAGATTGTTGTTGCTTCAGCTTGGTACAACACAGTGGAGTTGGAGGAGTTGGTGATGTGATCGCGCTTAAGCAAGGTTGTAATTCCGCAGCTACGCAAGCAGCCCTGGAAACGGATATGTTGCTCATCATCATCATTGCAATCAAGGCCACCGCTGCAAACGTTACCAAGTAAGAAGCGTTCTTCTTCATCATCATCTTCAAATTCTTCTCTACTAGAATTTATAGAGTTTATGAACTGTTTTTTTATTGATGAAGGAATGGGGATGAGGGTTATGCTCAATTTATAGATGGTGATGAAGGGAAAGAAGAATCAAAGATGCAAAAGTATTCATGTAATCTAGCCATGTATGAACGTTACAAAATGGGTTTTCTGTTGCAAACTTTTTCAACTTTTTTTTGGCTCTTTGCATTGAGATCGTCCATTTGGCATAATGCATGTTCTTTGAGAAGAAAACAAATTTCCTGGGTAGGTATGTAAGATTAAATTCAACATTTGTGTGTACTGGTTTCAAACGGACTATAAGTTCTGTGAACTGCGTTTTTCACTCAGTGTACGCAAGCCATGACGTCTTTATTAGAAAATTGTTTGTTAGTACAAGTCTTCAAGGTTGAACAGCATAATCAAAATCATCTTCACCATTGTACAACCACCTAATCTCTTCCATTAGTTCTTCCAATCTTTGGTAGACCTCTTCATGTTGAGGATGTGACCGATCTTCAGCATTGAAAGAATGAACCTCGTTTTTCACTTCAATCCAACTCCAACCAGGAACCTTCTTCACCATTCTCTCCTTCATCAACCTCTTTATAGAAGCCTTTTCCTCCCAACTTCCCAGATGACCATACATGCTAGAGAGGAGGACATATGTGCAGTGCTCATCAGGCTCCAAGATTAGCAAGTGTTTCGCTATCTTAGTTGCCAATTCTAAGTCACCATGTAGCCTACAAGCACCCAACAGGGTCTTCAACACCGTTGCGTCGGCTTCAAATGGCATAGACTCAATTAACTTTTTTGCTTCTCTGACATGTCCAGCTCGTCCCAACAGGTCAACTCCACATGCAAAATGCTCCATTCTAGGTTGAATACCATATTTAGGTTCCATATTGTTTAGATATCTCAAACCTTTCTCCACCAAACCAATGTGACTGCATGCAGTGAGAACTGCAACGAAGGTTATGTGATCTGGTTTTACATTCTTTTCATTCATCTCCAAGAAGAGATCAAGAGCGATATTACCTTGTCCATGTTGTGCATAGCCAAATATAATCGAGTTCCACGTGATTGTGCTACATCTTGGAGTTGCATCGAAGGATTTCCTTGCATCTTCAACGACCCCACACTTGGAGTACATAAATATGAGTGAGCTTGATACAAAGTCATCAGACTCAAAGCCTGATTTAAGGACTAAGACATGAATTTGCTGACCTAGTTGTAAAGTGGCCAAATCTGAACAAGATCGGATGACAGCTGAAAAGGCAAATTGGTCAACTGGAAGAGGCCTGGATCGCATCCATCCAAAGAATTTCAGAGCATCTTCACTCAACCCATTCTGTGAGAATCCAGTCAGGATTGAATTCCAAGACACATTGTCCTTGAGCTCCATGCTGTCAAAGCATTTTATTGCATCTTCCATAGATGTGCTGCTGGATTTCAGATACATAGCAATCAATGAATTACATACAGGTACCGCCCGGTCTAAACCCCTTTTAATCGCCAACCCATGCAAAGATTTCCCTTCCTTGTGATGTCTCAGTCCAAAACAAGCACTAAGAATACTACTGTATGTGTACATGTCTTGTTCAATCCCATATCTTTGCATCTCAATAAAAAGTTCAACTGCAAGGGACTTGTAATCGTGAACCACGTAAGCTGCTAGCATGGAATTTCACGTGACCAAATCTCGGATACCATCCTCATCTTCAAATACCTTTCGTGAATCTTCAATGGACCCACACTCAGAGTATGAGGTAATGGTTGCATTGCGTGCTGCAGTATCAATTAATCGACCACATTTTATCATCTTGGCATGGATTTGCATCGTTACTTTATAGAGCTTAGGATCATCAAGCAGCGTCAGAAGGCTAGAAAATGTTACATCATCAGGTCCAATAGCATGTCTCTCCATACGATCAAAGAGAAAGAATGCAGTCTCACGATCACCTATTTGTGCATATCCTGTTATCAATGCATTCCACGAGACAAAATTTGGTTCAGGTATGCACTCAAACACTAGATAAGCATCTTGAATCCTTTTGCATTTTGAATACATATCTAAAAGCGCACTAGCTGAGAACACATTCCACTCGTAACCCATCTTAATAATCATAGAGTGAACTTGTTTCCCGGCCTTTAAATCATTAATCCAAGCAATTCCCTTCAAAATGCTTCCAAATGTAAACTGATCATAACTAAACCCATCTCTTTTCATGGCTTTAAAGAGCTCCCAACTTATATTATTCTTTCCAAGGTTTACATATCCAGTGATCATTGAATTCCAAGAAACAACATCTCTTTGGGTAATTTCTTCGAACAGTTGTCGAGCTAAGTTTATTTGCTTGCATTTTGAATACCCACTTAATATGTTGTTTGCAATGTAAGTATCTACAACGGTTCCTGACTTTATAGCTTCACTGTGACTTATTGATACACCATAAAAATCCGAGCTTCGGGTGAGCTTTACTGGTTTCTTCCATGTATAACTACTGTAATTGTTAACAAGAAATGAAGGTGAAAAATACGTGTTCTTCACCTTTCCAATGCAAAACATGTGATTTTGTAGTTATTCCACCCAACCCAGCCGTCCATTAGAGAATACCAGAACACCGCCACCACTGTGAGAAGGGCTGACCGAGAAAAAATTAACACTAAAATTGTAGGGTTTCCCTTCTTTTTCTTAAAGCATGACCGATGAACAAATAATGAATGTGCAACGAACCAGCCACCTGCCGTCCTTCTTCACTGCAAACTCTTAACGTGGCAACAAAATAAAAGCCTTATCACCAACCTCTGGTTTTGGAACAAC